>JAUKPP010273219.1:0-11086 GCA_032273245.1 Phyllaplysia taylori | reverse complement strand
CATTATATTTTTCTCATGCCATATTGTTATTACTTTTTTAAAAAGCCTTTGATAATAAAATCTATCTAAATGGAAAACATTGCCTTCCTTTATTTGCTGCCTGATCAACATGAGCAACATATTGGTCTGGTTTCTCATTTCTTTTCAACTTACATGTAATTGCACTCACATTAGTCCTTTTAGATCATACACTGTATCGTATTTTAGGAACTGAATTGCTTCGAGTCTGCTTCTGATGGATATGAGCTAGTTGTAGGTTTATTTTAATGAAGCACGGCAGGATCGACACGGTCAGGTTACTACAGAGCTGGGAAGTTAAGTAGGTCAGAGTGACAGAAGGAAGATGATCTTTAATTATTGGTTACCAGTTTTACGTCCCCGCAACACTGTAAGGTCATTTAAGAGACGGGCTACTTCGACCCTGCGTGTCAGGGCCAACCCGGGCTGAGAGAGAAAAAATCCCAGCAGAAAAAAAACCCAGATTGTCCGCGTCCGGGGATCGATCTAGGGTTCTCCCTCAAGACAGGCGAAGAGCATCACCATTACACCACAGCGACGGTGGAAGACGATCAATGAGCAAACAAGGCCAGAGTTCGAACCAACCGCCGATGGGCCAATTCAGGCTGGGGGAAATCTCCATAATACTTGTACGTCTCATGGACAAATACAACTACATGTATAGAGTTGAATCTACTTACAAGAGACCCTTAGTTTGGTTGGTTGTTAGTTTTACGTCCTTGCAACACTGTTAGGTCATTAAAGAGACAGGTTATTTCATCCATCCTGCCTGTAAGGACCAAACTGGAACAAGAGGGATGATCCCAACAAAAAGGGTAAGACCATGATGCCAGTCTGAACCTGAGATCAAACTTGAGTCTTCCGTGTTTTGGCCGAAGAGCCTAACCTCTACACCAGAGACGCCAGTTAAGAGACTTTGACAAAGGGTTCACTAAGAAATTTTTCTTAGTTTTCATGACTTAGACATTGGAAGTGGGGTTAATATAAATGTGGGGCTTTCCTGTGTTGCAGCAGATTGTTTTGGTTATTTGGTTACCAGTTTTACGCCCCTTGCAACACGGTAAGGTTATTTAAGAGATGGGCTACTTTGACCCTGCCTTTCAGGGCCAACCCAAGCTGAGAGGGACAAAATTCAGCACAAAAAAAAAAAGAGATAGGCTGCTATGACTTTGTAGGTCTTAAGGTCCACTTGAAGAGTTTGGTTTGGTTACCAGTTTTACATCCCCTACAACAATGTTAGGTCATTTAAGACACGGGCTACTTGGACCCTGCCTGTCAGGGCCAAGTCGATCAGAAAGGGAAAATATCCCAGCAGAAAAAAAACGCACATCCTCCGCACGTGGGATTGAACTCGGATCTTCAGCATAAAAGGCAGAGAGCCTAAACGTTACATCACAGCGCCAGTACTTAAAGAGTGATAATCTGAGAGCCCTTGGTGGTTATATAAAACTATGGAAACAACCTATAATTGTTAGGTGCTTCGCCTGTCATGCAGAGGACAGGAGCTCAATCCCAATCTTTGGAGTAGCCTCTCCCAAAGGTCAAAACTCCATTAAATCACACAACGACAAAAATGTTGACATGTTATGGCACAATGACAAAAAAACAACAACATTCATTTCATATATTCATGTAAATATATAATTTCATTTCATTTCATTCATATTTTCAAAAAATGAAAAATGGAAGATCATTGACTGTCTCAGTCTATAATATTTCTGTTGTACGCCTCTCAAGACATTCAACCCTCTTGATCAGAAACAATGACAGACAACTGTCCTCAAACTAATTTCCATAACTTTCTTTGCTTTTCATGATTTGGCTGAAACTAACAGATAACATACATCTAGGAAACAAACTGTCTTTCTCCTTGTAGTATGATTTGCTTAGCAGATGTTAGAAATATACCAGGAATGCCAGAGGGGTCTAGAGAAAATAACTTCAAAATTTATACACTTAATTATTAAGAATGAAAAAGCCTGGAATTCAAAATCAATTCTGAGGATGCTCAAGCCTGAATCTCTAAAAAAAAAAAAGAAAGGAAGGAGCTAGTAAAAATATGCTGATAATCTCACTTATGAGCTAAACTAATACATGTGTATACATGTAGCAACAAATTCTACAATAGATATTGAAACATGTTTGGAAAAGTAAAGTGTATTCCCATGATATCCAAGCCAATTTACTACATCAAAGAACAAGAGTTGAAAATCAATACTAAAGGAATCATTGAAAAAAACATTTTAAGAAATCTATGACACTTATACCCATAAAATAAAAAAATACCCACATACCCGAGAAAGTGTTCTAAAAACTGTGATCAAATATCAGCTGTGTTTTGTATAAAGTGTTAAACAGGAACAGCTTCCATGCCAGTGAGACAAAATGCTTAGAACATGGATTTTTGTAAAAACGTACATTTCTACAATAAAAACGAGTACATCCATGTACTACATATGATCATAATCATGTAAAAGGCAGATCAGTGGAATGTAAATGAGCATGAAATGTAAGGGGTAACACTAATATTTGCAACTACAAGAGGGTGTGGATCAAGTTATACAATAAAAACTGAGTATTAGCCAAGTGGAGAAAATTCGATGACATTGGTTGAAAATCAATCATATTAAGTAAGTGTGGACAAATGATATATATATTGCCAGTGTGTGTAAAGAGAAAAATCTCAACAAGTATTGATCAGATTCACATATCCTTTGAGAAAAAAGCTTTGATGATACCGTTTAATATTCTGAGATACATTTTCAAATGTTACATTTGAGAAAAGGGCCCTTTGAGTTTAAGATTCTTCTTTGGTTGAACTGGGTAGGTAAATTTCTGATACAGAAAAAGTTTTAAAAAATGCTCTGACTAGGATTTAAACTAGTCACCCCATTCAAGAGCAATCATTTTGATTTTTAAGATAACACAAGGCTCTGGAATTTTTTCCGGAATGATAATACACAAGTGCTGGGACATTAGAACTTTGAGATTGATGCTTTACCAAGAAACCACAGGTGTCCACAGGTGGTCACAATATGCAATAAGCACATGAGAAAACAGAAATTTTCTTTGACTGAAATATGCTAATGAACGAGGTGGCTTGCATATATCTAATCTCATAATATTAGCATTAAAAGATTATGCATTAGTACTTTTCTCACCAAAAAAAAGTAAGTCAAAAAGTAATTATGATTTCCACCATGGCACTTCATATACATTCTTCATCAGTGATACATTAAAGCAGAAAACATTTTACAACCTGAACTGCACAAACCAGAGAACTTCACATTCACCATGTTGAAGTTGATGTGTAAACTTTCTATAAAATACAAACACAACCATTGTGAGCACTGGGCAAGCTCAACCTTGTTGCAAATAACATTTCAACTCTTGTACAAGCATTCATAATCTGTATAAGTATATGTTCAGAAATATCTGACGTGAAAATGTGGTGTAGAATAAAAGGTCAATAAATACTGACTAGATATGGGAAGATAAGTATAGGGTGGAGTGAACAAAATCAAAGAATATGCTGAGATGCCAATCTTTATGATTTAAAGCTCAAAAAGGAAAAAAATACTGACTCTCTTTCTTCATACTATTCATAAATTCATGTTTTACTCATGAAACAACAAAACCTTTTTGCTGCGAATACTCAACTCCAGACATCTACAATCCATCTTATCAAAGGGAAACAGAAAGGGTGACTTGGAGAAGGAAGGAGAGAAATTCTTGCAGAATAAAACTATGTTATAATGTCTCAAAATGTCGTCTTTCTGAGTGGAATAAAATTGCTGCTGGTGTAAAAAAAAGCACCTTTTGTTTTCATATCAACACAGCCGTATGTCCTTTATGCCCATCTAAGGAGAAAAATAAAAGTCATAAAAGTGCACATAAAAAATGGCATTAAATACCAACAATGTTTTGATTTCATTTGATTCTGAATTATGACATTTTTCAATATAAGTTGTATACCAAAATCAACGGTACTGAAAGTTTCAATCTTAACGGCAGAGTAGTGCTTGAAGTATGACAAGTAGATGCCAAGAATCAGCAGATTACAACTCCGTATGTTTGACAGCTCCATCCACTCTGCTCTGCAACTCACTGTGGATTTTCGTCATCTGCAAGAGAAAACATTTTCAATTAAATTCTTCCTTTTCCAAACGTTTTGATGCACTGGGGATTTGACTTAGATATTTCTCACAGGCCGGGCTAGAGAAAGATGGGCAAAATAAAATAAAATAGCTAACACTTGAAGTGAAACTGACTATATTGTTATCATTGTTCCATAATTGCCTAAATCATTTTGAGGCAAATTCAGATCATCATCCAACTTAGACCCTGAGTCTTATTGTATCAGAATCATTCTTCAGAAAAACTTCACATAATAGTTGTTTAGAATGTAACATAAAATAAGATTACTTTCCTTGTTTTCTTATATGCCCAAAAGATTTGTTTTGTTGAAGTTTTACAATGATATTGACAATGTAAGGTCATTTCAAGGTCGGAAAATAGATTGAGACAAAAATTGGGTAGCAGTAGTAAGCAAGAACAGACCATTTTTAATTTTAGACTGCCTGTCAACCACTGCTCCAATAAGAAATAACAAAAATAATAACAACAATAACGACAGGAAAGAGGAGTAAATGAAGATGAAAAATGGGAAGAAGAGGAAGAAGCAGAAGAAAAATTAGAAAAAAAGATATTAATGTTTAATACATCTATTGTTTACTAACAGGTTTGTTCTAAGCACTATATTTTTAACACATCTGCTTGAATCATGTACCTTGGTCTTTGTTGCTTTTGCTTTCTCTGACAAGAACTCATGTTTCTCCACGGCAATATCGCCCTCTCCGGCATCCACAGCTGCTTTGGCAAGTTCAAGCTCCTCCTTGTAATAATTATGCTTGCTCACTCGGCTTTCAAAGTGTTGCAGTTCCATCTGAAATTGGAAATGTATAATATATACAATGCAATGTACAATTGACGTTCATCATATCATGTGATATTGTAAAACCTTTGGCACAAAATCAATGCAGAATGTTGGCACTATTTTTGTAATCCCAAATATTTGAAATTGAAAAAACCCGATGATAAATTACGTGTTTCTACATCCCAGGTATATATCTCCAGAGGCAGAACCAACAAACGTGGTCAGACAGGATTGAAAATATATCTGATTTGGCTTGATATGGTTTTGGTTTTATGCCCTTGCAACACAGAAAGATCATAAAAGAGGTGGGCTATTTCGACCCTGCCTGTCAGAGTGAATCCAGGCTAAGAGGGATACAACATCCCAGCCCAGAGACAGAGATGCTTGTCCAACATGAGGATTGAACTCCTGTCTACTGCATGCTAGACAAAAGAGCAATCAATAAATTCGAGTACGGCAAGTTCGAGTAATCTGTGCTTGACTGTATTGTCTTGTCCAGGAAAAAAGAAAGGACACAGCATTGTAGACAGTTACCTGGAAACTTTTCAGCTCCTCAGATGTCCAGTTAGTTTTCTTTGCCAGTGCCCAGAGCTGCTGAACTTTCTCGTCCTCAAAAGTTGGGTTAGAGCTAGGAAGGTTGGATACAAGTTCCTCCAGAACCTTGTAGCCCTTCCTCACCACATTAGCCTGTCTCTTTAGATTTCCAAACAATGCCATCGCCTCTTCAAATGAATGTTTTGACTTCTTCTGCTCCAAATCCACAATATTATCGTCTGTGTCTGCAAATATATATTGAAGGTATAGTACAATTTCTAATGAAAAATTGCATCCTGAGTTTAAACAAATCAAATTGCAAAATACTGACACGTTGGTTTTTTATGTCACAGCACTATTGCAAAGCTATACGGTCAATTGTTTGTTTGTTTGTTTTATTGGGTTTTTTATATCACTGTTGACACTGTGGTGAGGTCATTTCAACTCAGGGAAATAAATTTGGACAATAGCAAGACTTATAAGGAGAAAGAGCAAACCTCACTATTGCCACTATTATTAGTAAAACCATTTGCATAAGGTCATTCAAGTTAAAGAACGGAGAACAGAGAGGTATCAGAGACAGACATTGAAGGAATGCACAAACTAAATCATCCACCAAACACTCATCAATGTTGATATTACGAAGACAATCATGGCAAAGGAAGGAAAAAGATATAAAACAGGTGCACAACTAGCCCAACCAGCACATGCCCATGTTATCTGGATGCCATGGAGGTATCAGTGCTGGAGAAACAACTGGGTATGGCCTGCTTTGTTTTTCTCTCTTCATTCCTATTCCGCCACCTCGCCAGTGCTCATGGCGTGGACGGGGACTGGAGATGGGAGGTAATGAGGGAGAGCGGAGCATGGCCCATGGAGTTTTATTCTCTTTATTTCTATCACCTCACGTCACCTGAGCCAGAGAGGTAGAAGGTAATGAGGGAGAGCGGAGCATGGCCCATGGCCCATGGAGTGTTATTCTCTTTATTTCTATCACCTCGCGTCACCTGAGCCAGAGAGGATCAGTGTTTGATCACCTTCCATGTAGAAAAGTATCGACCTCATCTACAACGGAGATTTTGCCATCTTGGCACTCTAGCAGTGAACCTCTTTGGTTTATGCACACTTTAGGCAAATAATTAAGCAAGAAAAATTGTTTCACCCGAGTGCTCCAGTTATAGAAAAGTGCAACCGCGGCAGAACTAACAGCTGAAGAGCAAATTTCCTACCAGGCTCAATCAAACCTGTTCAAGTGACAACCACAGGTACAAATGACGATTTTCCAAAGACTCACTGAACTGAAAGTGAAATAGAATTGGAAATTCCAGTCGCAAAACACAAACTGCTTTCCACAACATGTCTAGATAAAATTTTGTCATTCTTTCATTGTTCTCTATACTTGGAGTTCATTCATAAAAAATTTATTCCAAATTTTCAAACAATTAATCAGCATCAAGTCAATAAAACGGAATGAATAAAAGGCGCCGTTTACATGCGATCCGGGCCATAACGTAATAAAGGAAAAGCTATGTACAGATTTTAGCATGTGGGAGGCTGGAAAAAAATACAAAGCACAGAAGAGAGAAGAGAAGAGAGGAAGAGTTTTGGGCTAAATTTATGACATCACAAATTTTAGGGAATAGAACTCAACCTCCACATTTTCAACCTTCTAGCCGAATTCAATTTCAAATTACTTCAGGCTTTCATCAGGGGACTTAAGTGTAATTTCACTATACTTAATTATCACTCTTCAAAATGACCACCTGTAGGCCTATAAAGTTGTTCACTCTTCATCTCCATAATACTTGCTCGTGTTTGGACAACTTTTATTTTCCTTGTCATCATAATTCGCTGGAATAAATAAGTAAAAACTTGACACAGCTGGCCTATACACAGATAACAACAAAGATTATTTGTACAAATTGGATGCATTGCAATTTCATTCAGATCAACTTGAAATCCTATACATACCATCCAACACATCAGGAAAGAGTTCCCTATGAATAGAGCGGCGCTCATTGATTTTCATTTGCTGATGTTCAAACTCTTGCTTCAAAATTTGCAGGTCTTCCTCTGCAAAAATACAATAAAATAATACTTAATTACATTAAAACTATAAAAAAAAAATTTTTAAAAACCCGCGTAATTATGATGTATGGTGCTAAATATCTTGCCTCACTTTATAAAAAGCAATCAATATTTTTAACCGTAATTAGATAGTGACCAAATTTTAGAACACAACTGAAAATCCTGTTAACCCCTAGCGCTAGATCTAAATGTGTTTCCGGTGATTGGTCAATGTTCGAAAAAGTGCAAATAATGCAGAGAAGAAAAAAGATGCAAAATAAGCTTATGACTCAACAAAAGTTAAGTGCTCTATAAAGACACAATTACGTGAAATGTTGCAGAAGTATCAAATGCTAAACAGGAATGATGATAATCAAAACTACAACAATTATACATATAAAATATCACAATCACTTTAGAAAGAGCAACACGGACCTGAGAAACCAGCATCCTGTGCCTTCAGCCACATGCCCTGCAGTTTCGGGTCCGGAAACTGAAATTCTTTGTTTGAGCCATCAACCGTTCCCTCATCTGGGATTTCATTATTCTCTCTGCTCTCTGATGGGGCATGGTCTGGCAGGTAGCGTGCCACAATTTCTGTCGCACAAAGAAGTAACATGACACTATGACCCCACGAGTCAAAACGTAAGGTTTGTTTGGTTGGTTTTAATTCTATATCCACAGCAACACTGTAAGGTCATTTAAGAGATCAGCCACCTTGACCACTGCCTGTCATGGCCAAACCAGGCTGCGAGGGATGGACCCCAACAGAAAGATGCAGATGTTAAACCCCCCACAGGAATTGAACTCGGGTCTTATGCATGGAAGGCGAAGAGCCTAACCATTATACCAGAGACCCTTGTGAAACATAAAGAGTTTTCCAAAGTATCAATTCACGATCCGCATATGCTTGGTATCAACAATAACAGACAAAATCATGTCTGATATACGAGTTCCCATTGTACATGTGCCTTAATTAACAGATTTGCAAATTATAACACAATATGACTCTGAAGAAGTTGAAGGTGTTTAAAAAAAAAAAATTGAAACGAAAAATTTTGCACATGAAACCTGCTTTTGAGTGAGGAAATGCTCCGAAATACAATGTAATAGGCTACTAATTATTATCAATTTTATATCTACCTTAAAGTTACTTATTATAGTATTCATGGAAAAAAGTGGTCCATAGATAAAATTGCAATTCAATAAAACTCCATCAGTTTCTCCAAAATTTTGTCTGTCATTTTGTAAAAAAAAAAGCAACCAAAAAACAAAATCTATATTTTGTGCTCAACTATATGATATAGTCATAAAAGAATTGGGATAGCCTGTTGAGACTTGCTTTACTAAATAATTATTCTTATGGTGCTTGCAGACAATGTCACAATCAAACCTAGGTCAAATTTATCCACAACTAGGATTCAAACTTAGCAAAGGATTTTCCAAATTCCCATTTTGTCTCCTCTTCTTGCCTGCCCCTTACACATCTGGTATGACCGTAATTTGTCTCTCACTCTACAAACAGTTATTGTACTTTAATTTCAACTGTGTTAATAATCTAAATATTGGACCCAAAGACAAATTTATACAACTTCAAATAAGAGAGAATAAAGAAATTATGTTGTACAACTTTTTCACTCACGTTTGTAGTGAAGGAGCACCTTCTCTTCTGTGGCTCCATCCTTATCCATGCCATCTGCTCTGAGGCTCTTCAGACTGATTTCATACTCATCATGGACTTTTAGGTCAGCATACAGATTTGCAAGCTCATTTTCGTCTACTCTCTAGGAATGGAACAGAACAATTTCAAAACTTCAGATGTGAAGGTGAAACCAAACAAAATGTTCAAACTAGCGTCAAAAGCGTAAAAGAGATGAAAGCGCTTCATAAGAAAAAACACAAACACAAAACACTTCCCTCCCCCCCCCCTTGAGATTTTTAAGTAATTGCTACAACATGTTTGTACAATATAAAGATATAATAGCCTATATACAGTGGAGATTGGATAAATGAGCCCTCGGTTATGACGAGGTAGTTTAAAAATAAAATCCCCATTTTTTTCCTTCTTTGTCTCTGATAAATTATCTTGGATAATATAACCAGATCCGAGTCTCACAACCTCTGTATTAACGAGGTAGAAAGGTTCGGATTGAGCTTTTCGAAATAAGATCTTAAGACACCGAACCCGTTACGAGCACTTTATTGAACAAACACAGGCACACAGAACAAAGCCATATAGAATTCATTCCCTCAACACCGTGCTTGAGATGGTCTAGTTAAGCTCACTGTGTAGATGGGGCTGTTGGCGTTATAATTTTAGGGACTGCGCGCGCGAGAAAGAGTCTGTGACTTGCTGACCCATTCTTTGTTCCCAACATGCCATGTGTGTGGTACAGGTCTGAACTGAGCGACAGTGTCCTATTCTTAGTGCAACGCAAAACCCTCCCAACTCGCGGCGTATGCGGGTGTTGCCGGTTGACTGGGCCTTTCCACGACAATGACAATGTCTTATATTACCTGCACCTTGTACAGGCAAGTAGTACAGGTTGTAAGTAGCCACTTGTCTCTCTTCAGACTGGAGCGCCAAGATGACAATTTGCTACGACATTGGAAAGCAATGACGGAAACAACAAGCCGAACTAGGGCTCCCCAAAATGTTGCCAGGGTAATTGGCTCTTTATTCACTTTTGGATGCAATGAGACCTGGCCGGAAGTCACTCTATATTCCCAAGTGAAATCAAATTTCAATCCAAGAACAACCAAGGGAATGAGTATCAAAAGGTGTTTTTTTCAAGACAAAGTAGGCTACCACATCAAAACTGTGGTTATGATATTGAAATGAAAGTTCAAAGGTCCAGCTTAATTCTGGCACTCAGCCAGAAAACATGCAATGATTCCTACATCATCCCTGAAGAAAAAGAAATTGATAAAAATCAGGATTAGCCCTAATGGATAATGTTTACAAACACTGTGAAACATAGAGCACCACATTTTTCAAAGAAATTGGCGTGCGTATCATATTATAGATCAAGTTCAGTCCCAGACCTCTACATACAATAAGTGCCATTTTTTTTTATCTTTTTTAACAAAGTAGGCTAATCTCGAACTTGGATGAAAACTATTCCCACACTTTCATCTAAAACTAAATAGCCTAAGTAGATTTTCTGGGGGTAATAACCTCGAAGTCGAAGGCCTTGAAAACAGAACATTTAAAATGAAATCACCATTAATCCATTATTGTTTTGTGGGCCTAGGCTATATAAATGTTGCTAATGAATCAAGAATGCAGGATAGGCCCAGGCGAAAGAAACAGTGTAAGTGTAAGTTAAACTTTAGCCTACTTTAGGTTAGGGTAGGCCAACCCTGTCCCTACAAGTCACAAAAGTCGAGCATAAAATAAAAACAATACAAAGTACAAAGCAATATTAAGAAAAAAAATGGTGCCCTAAAGGGGGCGTTTCTCGTACCCCTTTTGCTTTGCTCCAGAGGATGTTTACTTTCAGCATCCTGAATGGAGTCGGCTCATCCTTT
>JAUKPP010273208.1:0-11087 GCA_032273245.1 Phyllaplysia taylori | reverse complement strand
CCGCGATCGGGGATCGAACCAGGGTCTTCCGCATGCAAGGCGAAGAGCCTAACCATTACACCACAGCGCCGGTCACCATAGCTATGCTATTCATTGCCTGGAACTATTGTTAGAAAGACAGGCGTCTGGGGTGTAATGGTTAGGCTCTCCACCTATCATGCGGAAGACCAGAGTCCAATCCCGGTCGCGGTCAATCTGCGTTTTTTTTTCCTGCTGAGATTCTTTCCCTCCCACCCAGGGTTGGCCCTGACAGTCAAGGTCGAAGTAGCCCGTCTCTTAAAATGACCATGCAGCGTTGAAGGGGACATAAAACTGTAATCAAACCGGCGTTTATTGTGTTATGGTTAGGCTCTTTACTTAGCACGCAAAGGACTCGAGTTCGCTCCCGACGTTGGACGTCTCTCTGCTGGAATGTTATGTCTCTCTCAATCCGTACAGGCCCTGAAAAGCAGGGTACAAGTAGCTGCTAGGTCTTTTTTTTAGAGGCGAACTACATGTACTTTATTTGTTAGTTAGTGTAGAGCGATTTTCTTTTATCGAGGCACCAACTTCGCCACTCGCTCCTTTTGTGATATTCATATCCCGTAAGGGTCATTCCATCTACATTTTTTTAGGACATGCTTTGACAATAGGCGTAATACGAAAACATTAAACAACAATAAATTGTTAGAAAAATAGCAAATCCCAAAGCTTATGAAGGCAAAACGAATAATACGCCACATATATAGTGGCATCATTGCTGCGGACGAAACAACAACAGCAAACACCAATGCAGCTACGATAATAGCAACAACAACAACAAGAACACCAAAATCAGAAAAATAACTAAGGAAAACACCGGGGGGGGGGGGGGGGGTTACAAACCAAGCATAAATTCATTATGATGTTGTGACGTTCCACTGCTTTTTCTTTTGTATTTTTTCTCTTTCTTCTTTTAAAATATTTCTTTAGTGACGTCCATGGAACAGTCTTGCTGTTCCTTGTAGATCTATGACGATTCAGGAGCCGAGCAGACGTCTTCTTACCGTACTCGCGGCGCGAGGTTTATTTTGGGACAAAATTGGGCCAATTGCTTGCCGGGAAATCAATAAAGCTTTTCCAGACATCAACATCAGTTTTAACCCTCGTCGCTTATGCAAAAGACGGAAGTTGCGCTGAAAAGCAAAACAGCAACACGTTATTTTTATTCCTGCTTCCTTCTCGAGTGCTATCGTCCGAGTTTCCGCTGAAAAAAATACGTCAACAAAGTTTAACATTACACACTCACCACTTTGATGATAATATTAATGCAGCTGAACCTGCTCAAGCGGCCACCTGTTGAAGACGACCACCTGCACAAACAACCACTTCCCATCGACTTCCATTTTACATTTCTTATATATATATATTATCACTCTGTAAGACGACCACCTGTCTATTATGACTTTTTTCTTCTTCTTGACATTGGTCGGTCTTCTTAGGCAAGTTGTACTGTACACTGTATTTGTTTTTGGGCTTAATAGAAATAAGTGGGGGCTCTCATGGTCTAGAGGTCAGTGGTGTCTGCCTCTCATGCCAATGGTCGTGGGTTCCACCCCTGGACGTGCCGGCATGTTATCTCCAATACATTTTTTCTTCTTCTTCTTCTTCTTTTTCTTCTTCTTCTTCTTCTTCTTCTTTTTCTTCTTTTTCTTCTTCTTTTTTTCTTTCTATGCCTTATCTACTCTTTCAACTAATTTTCTGACTCTTCCCCCCCCCCCCACTCTCTCCTTTGTCTCCTCCAACTCCCTGCTACTCTATCGCCTGCCTTGCTTCTCTTCTCTTCTTCCTTGTCTACTCCTTCTCTTTCAACCACACCCCTGATTCCGATCAAAACACCTAGTCTTCTCGGATAAGGAAGAAAAACCTCGGAGGCCATGTGTGTACGTTTCGCACGTTAAAGATCCTTTGGTGGTTGAAATCTAATCTATTTCCAAGCGCTGAAATGATGTTAAAGTGTCGATAGTGCCGTTTAGTCTCAACAGAGCAATAAAACACCCTGATTTCTCTGTCAATCAAGTTGAATCTCTCATATAAACAACAACAACACAACACAAATAATAACAACAACGAAAACAACAATACTACTACTACTACTACTACTACTACTACGGGATCACAGGTTAAGCACCACCAGCACCATCACCACCACCACCACCACCACCACAACAACAACAACAACAACAACAACAACAGCAACAACAACGAAATAGCAACGAGTTAAAAATCACAATACTGCGGGATCACAGATTAAGCACCAACACCACTACCATCGCCACCACCAGCACCACCACAACCACCACAACAACAACAACAACAAAAACAACAACAAAAAAGCAACGAGTTGAGAATCACAATACTACGGGGTCACAGATTAAGCACCACCACCAACAACAACAATAACACTACACTAACAACAACAGCAGCAACAACAAAAACAACAACGAAAAAGCAACGAGTTGAAAATCACAATACTGCGGGATCACAGTTTAAGCACCACCACCACCACCACCACCATCACCATCACCACCACCACCACAACAACAACAGCAACAACAAAAACAACAACGGAAAAGCAACGAGTTGAAAATAACAATACTGCGGGGTCACAGTTTAAGCACCACCACCACCACCACCACCACCACAACAACAACAACACAGCAACAACAACAACAAAAACAACGAAAAAGCAACAAGTTGAAAATAACAATACTACGGGATCACAGATTTAGCACCCACACCACCAACACCACCACCACCACCACAACAACAACAAAAACAACAAAAAAGCAACGAGTTAAAAATCACAATACTGCGGGATCACAGATTAAGCACCAAAACCACCATCACCACTACAACAACAACAACAACAACAACAACAAAAACAACAGCGAAAAAGCAACGAGTTGAAAATCACAATACTACGGGATCACAGATTAAGCACCACCACCACCACCACCACTACAACAACAACAACAGCAACAACAACAAAAACAACAAAATAAGCAACGAGTTGAAGATCACAATACGAGCCCACAGGTGAAGAAAAAACACGTAGGCCTACATGTAGTAATATCCTGTTTACAACAGATTATGCTCATCCCTAAGGGGTTAAAAATAAGTTAATAGCACCCACACCACAACCACCACCACTACAACGACAACAACAACAACAACAGCAACAATAAAAACAACAACAACAACAACGAAAAAACAAAGAGTTGACAATCACAATATGAGCCCACAGGTGAAGAAAAAACATGTAATGTAGCCTACATGTAGTAATATCCTGTTTACAACAGCGAATGCTCATACCCAAGGGGTTAAGAATAAGTTAATAGCACCCACACCACAACCACCACCACCACCACAACAACAACAGCAACAACAAAAACAACAATAAAAAAGCAACAAGTTGAAAATCACAATATGAGCTCACAGACGAAGAAAAAACATGTAGCCTACATGTAGTAATAATATCCTGTTTACAACAGCGTATGCTCATCCCTAAGGGGTTAAAAATAAGTTGACTGACGTCTCTCGTAGTTTCCGTTGAGAGGAAGATACTACACATTACGAGATATTATTATTACAGGACTGACGCATGCGCAAGGAAGTTGATGGTGACGCTCACACTCTTACCAGCGTCACCGGCGTCTGTGGTGTTTTTGGTTTGGTTACCAGTTTTACGTCCCCTGCAACACTGTAAGGTCATTTAAGAGACGGGTCACTTCGACCCTGCCGGGATCTTTCGCATGCAAGGCGAAGAGCCTAACCATTACACCACAGTGCCGGTGTCTGTGGTGTAATGGTTAGGTTCTTCGTCTATCATGCGGAAGACCCGAGTTCGATCCCACGTGCGGACGATCTGCATCTTTTTCTGCTGGGATTTTCCCCCCTCTCAGTCCGGGTTGGCCCTAACAGACAGGGTCGAAGTAGCCCGTCTCTTAAAAAAACTTACAGTGTTGTAGGGGACGTAAAACTGGTAACCAAAACTTCTCTGGTAACCAAATTAGCCAATGCACCGGCGTTTGTGGTGTAGTAATGGTTAGGCTCTTCGTCTGTTATACGGAAGACCCGAGTTCGATCCCACGTGTGGATTATCTCGTATTTCTGCTTGGATTCATCCCTCTCTCAGCCCTGGTTGGCCGCAGGGTCGAAGTAGCCCGTCTCTTACATGCTTTTACAGTGTTGTGAGGGACGTAAAACTAGAAGTCAAATCAGCAAGAGCTTCCCCTTTTCTTCCGAACAATGCGTTAGCTTTGGTTATTATTATTAATAATATTTTTAAAAAGAATTCTATTCCAAATGGTTTGGTTTGGTCACCAGTTTCATGTCCCCTGCTACACTGTAAGTAAGGTCAAAGATACTACAGTTGAACCTGCTTAAGCGACCACCTGTTCAAGACGACCACCTGCACAAACGACCACTTTCCATCGACTCCCAAAGTATATTTCTTCTCTATATTATCACTCTCCAAGACGACCACCTGTCTAAAACGACCACTTTTTTCTCGATGTTCGGTGGTCGTGTTAGACTAGACAGGTTTGACTGTATACCCTACGGCGGGACTATCTTTGGTAAGGTCATTTAAGAGACGGGCTTCTTCGACCCTGCCTGTCAGGGCTAACCAGGGATGAAAGGGATGAATCCCAGCAAAAACCCGAGATCACACGTCCTCACGTGGGATCGAACTCAAGTCTTCCGCATGATAGATGAAGAGCCTAACCATTAAACCACAGACGTGGGTTAGAAATATGACTTATTCTCACAGGCTGACAAGTGAAATGATCCATATTCGCATTACAGAAATTAGCAGGAAAAAGAATAGAAATGTCGACTTTATTAATTTATCCCCGAGGGGAATTTCATTTTACAATAATGGTGGTATACAAACACATTTATAGTCATGTAATAAGGCAATAATACATAATTACAAATATGAACGCAGATAACGTCATTCATACACATTATGCATACACACATACGATTGTGCCCAAGAATAGTATAATAATAGTAGCACAATATTACAACCGTAATAAATTATACTCAAAACAAAACCAGCGGAAGACAACATGTATTACAAAAAAAACAAAAAACAAAAAAAAAGAAATAATCTGACGATTTCCTCCCCAGCCTTCGTATTGCGAAAACAATTACGCACAGTACTGTAAGCTACGCAAGTGTGAAATTGCATCACGTGAGTAGCTTCCAGTGCTAAATTGCTCTCCCTGTCTGCGCGAGGTTTTTTGAGAATCTATTGTGAGTACGTACGTCCGACAATATTGAATTTAGTGTTCTAAATATGTGTAGCTATTTAATTTTTTCTTTATATAACACTGTGCGTAACAGGTTTTTGCGTCTACGGGGGCTGAACTCGGCTATCTCCAAGGTCACGGTGAGTCACATCTGTGACATTTACACTCAGTTAAGTGGTGCGTGCGGTACATTTTCAACGTAAGAGAGCATCGGATATGGACTGGAGGAGATCTTTTAGTCTGGGGTGGTGACGTAGCCACATTCACTAAACTCGAGTCAGCGCTTTGCTCTTTTGGCATTTATTTTTATGACGTGAGACGGGAATACCCCTCTAGCTCCCGAGACTTTCATTATTTCTGTTTTCCATTTAGAAAAAAAAATATTTGACGTAATATGACTAGATCGTTTTGGCGCTAACTTATTTCTAACAGCAATTGACGAAAACACCGTGTTGTTTACAATTAATTGTTGTTTTGAACTCTTTTTCTGGTGTACAAAAATTGTCTTACTTTAATTCTTAATTTAAATGTTGTTACCGGCGCTGTGGTGTAATGGTTAGGCTCTTCGCCTCTCATGCGGCAGACCCGGGTTCGATCCCGCACGCACGCAAGTAACTTCTTCACTATTCTAGGCTAAGTTTGACGTTCTGATCAGCTTACGAGATCGATGAAATCAAAATGTATTCCCTTTGTGCAGCTCTCTCTCTCTCTCTCTCTCTCTCTCTCTCTCTCTCTCTCACCCCCCCGCACACAGACAGAGAGAGAGAGAGAGAGAGAGAGAGAGAGAGAGAGAGAGAGAGAGAGAGAGAGAGAGAGAGAGAGAGAGAGGGAGATACCAACACGCACATACGCAAGTACCTTCTTCACCATTCCAGGCTAAGTTTGACCTTCTGATCAGCTTACGAGATCGATCAAATGAAAATGTATTCCTTTTGTGCAGCCCAGGGGCTCGATAGGCTGTCTTCTGTGACAGGTAGAGTGGGCAGCTACCGCAAAGTGCTAAAATCTGGGCCTTCATAGTGAGTGCCTCGGCTTAAGGCTAATCGTGATTCTTATACAGTCAAACCTGTCTAAGACGACCACCCAATATCGAGAAAAAAAGTATCGTCTTAGACAGGAATAATGTAATAATGTATAGAAAAAATTTAATTTGGGAGTCGATGGAAAGTGGTCGTTTGTGCAGGTGGTCGTCTTATACAGGTGGTCGTTTGAGCAGGTTCAATTGTATAGGCTACCCACTACTACCCCCCCCCCCTCCCACGCCTTCTTCTTCTATCCTTTGCAAGTATGCAAGTTTGGTTTCGTTTTGGCGTAACGCCCCTTGCAACTCTGTAAGGTTATTAATGGATGGGCTACTTCGACTCTGCCTGTCAGGGCCAACCTGGGCTGAGAAGGACATTGTCCCAGCAGAAAGACGGAGATAGCTGCCCAACGCGGGCCTCGAACTCACGTCTTCTGTGTGATAGGCGAAGCGCCTAACCATTACACCACAGACGCCGGGTTTGCAAGTTTTTCACGATGTCGTGGGTGATACAAGCTTACGAGGGGCTCGATAGGCTGTCTTCTGTGACAGGTAGAGTGGAAGGCTACCGCAAAGTGCTAGAATCTGGGCCTTCATAGTGGGTGCCTGGGCTTAAGTCTAATCGTGGTTCTTATATAGGCTACCCACTACTAGCTCCCCCCCCCCTCCCATGCCTTCTTCTTCTATCCTGTGCAAGTTTGGTTTGGTTTTGGCTTAACGCCCCTTGCAATACTGTAAGGTCATTAATGGACGGGCTACTTCGCCCATCCTGTCAGGGCCAACCTGGGCTGAGAAGGACATTGTCCCAGCAGAAAGACGGAAATAGCTGCCCAACGCGGGCCTCGAACTCACGTCTTCTGCGTGATAGGCGAAGCGCCTAATCATTACACCACAGACGCCGGCGTTCGTTGATACTTTTACAAAGGGGCAAATCGTTTACTTAACTCTTTGTATTTTACTGCCTCTCTGCGAGACCACTGGCGTTTGGAATGTGACAAGGAACCGTGCCATTTTTAGCACTTTATACACCGGCTCGCCTTGGCTTGGATCTTTCACTTTTGGGCTCTGTGAAACAACCGAGGATCGAGATCGTTTCTATTGACCAAAGTCAAATAACCGTCTGCTTCCCACGGCCGGGAAAGTTCAATCAGTCTGGCTGGTATACATGTATATCGTGTGCATGTATAATAATAGTGGATCAATGTATAATACGAGTCTGATATTGCCATACTGTGGTCGGGCCACGTATGAGTTTATCCGCTGTTGGCCGTAATGTGACGTCGATTTAGAGGTGGCCAAAATTCAACTGTATATGACTTTTCTTTATATTCGAATAGGTTTAAAGACCCATATCCAAATTATAACTCCAAGCTTACAAGAGATCTGTTGTTCGAATTCTCATATGAGTCTTCTTTCTTGCAAACATGGCCAATGGCAATCAACAGGGAAACTTAAGCCTGCTTGACTGCTTAAGTAAAAAACAAAACAAGAAGAGGCTAAAAACAGCTGAGGCTGGTGCCTCTATAAATAACCCACTCCTTACTACTAGTCTGCCTCATTTTCATACCGATGCCATTTTTTCCCCCAAGAAATCGTTTGATTGGAGTTGGATTTGCGGGAAGTCGACATTTTTTCAGCTCTTGAAGGCAAAGACACCTATTATTCTCGTAGAAAACTCATCGAATATTCGGATGTCTCAAACAAGAAGGCCCAATATTTCTGATTAAAAAAAAAAAACTAGTCGTGGGCCGGCCAGGTGTAGTAGAGACCAGTCTGATAAAGCGCCCTGTTGGTCCTCTTACGTCATATCCCTCGAGATCTTGTCTAGCGGTCTGTGGACAGGTTTAGTCGTTGAACATAGGCGAGTGATAATAAAAATTGATTGTAAAGCGCATAGAGCCTGCTTTCAAGCGGGGATATATGCGCTATATAAATGCAGTCATTATTATTATTATTATATTATCAGACCCAAATATATACCATCCGCTCATAGTTTAAAGTAACTTGTTTAACTTGTTTATAGAGGTGCCAACATCTTTGGCTGTTTTAGCCGAATCCCGCTCATAATGCAAATTGCCTAAATCATGTTATGGCATTTTGAATTATTTTTTGCCTAAGTGATTTAACATATTATTATCACTCTGCCGGTTCTCCAGAATGTCTTAGTCCCCGCATTGATGTGTTATTTTAACAAATGTTTCTGGACAATTAAGAAGACTAGACCCCTTATGCATTAGATTAAGAGTTTTTCGTCATTATCTCAAAACTATGAAAATGACCAAGGCGTTTGTACTGTGGGCGTGATGATACTACACGTATTACCCAAATTCAAACTCTAAACTCTCAAATCTCTTTCTGCAAAAATGGGCTGTGTTGGTTATTTTGCTTGATTGGAATTGAAGGATTTGGGGCAGGTTTTCATCGAAGCTGTTGTCTCTCAAGGGAGGGAGAGAGTAGTTACATTGTGTGATTTGTTTCTCCCCCCCCCCCTCCCCCAAGCACCATCTCTCTTTGTCTTCACCCAACCCCCCCCCCCCTCTTCACCCTTTTCTCTCCACCCCCCCCCCTCTCTCTTCTTCTTCTTCTCCTACTCCTCCTTCTCCTCCGAGTCGTTCTTTTTATTCTCCTTCTTCTCCTCCTTTTCTTCCCACTCCTCTCCCCAACTCCTTCATCTCATCTCCTTCCCCTCCTCCTCCTCTTCCCACTTCTTCTCCTCCCCCTTCTCCCTTCTCCCTCTCGGCGCTGTGGTGTAATCATTAGGTTCTTCTCCTCTCATGCGGAAGACCCCGGTTCGATCCCCGGTCGCGGACGATCTGGTTGTTTTTCTGCTGGGATTTTTTTCCCTCTCAGCCCGGGTTGGCCCAGACAGGCAGAGTCGAAGTAGCCCGTCTCTTAAAATGACCTTACAGTGTTGCAGGGGACGTACAACTGGTAACCAAACATAACCAAACACTTAAAATATGTAAAGTGTCGTGAAAATCAGTTTACTATTAAGCGAAATGTAGCGAAACCCCAGGGACCTAATCTCCCCCCCCCCCCACCCCGTAAAACGAAAAAATGGAAAGCCATGATAAAATGAGAGTGGGAAAGGCTTGTTTGTGTTACCACAATAAATATGAATTCCAACCCCTGGCAACCAGTGCCTGTAGCACTTAAAGTGATTAGAAGAAGATGACGTGGGGAAAAAGAAGGTGAAACAGAACACAAGGAAGGCCGTAGAATAAGAGGAGGAAAGAAAAACTAAGTAGTGAAAGGACAGGAGATAAAGAAAGAAAGGCCAGAAAATTATAGGGGGATCAACGAGAGAAAATACTAAGTAAAGGAAGGAGGGGGAGGCATAAAATGAGAGAGTGACCAGTGAGAAAAAATACTGAGTAAAGGAAGGATGGAAGGAAAGATGGGGGGGGGGGGGCATAGAATGAGTTAGAGAAAATACTAAGTAAAGGAAGGAGGAGGAGGGGGGAGCATAAATGAGAGAGGGATCAATGAGAGATAATACTAAGTATAGGATGGAGGGAAGGAGGGGGGGGGGGGGGGCATAAAATGAATGAGAGAAAATACTAAGTATAGGAAGGAGGGAAGAGGGGGAGGGGGGCATAAATGAGAGAGGGATCAGTGAGAGAAAATACTAAGTAAAGGGAAGGTGGAAAGACAGAAAGAAAAAACAAAGAGCACTGCGTTAATCTCACACGGGGGTCTCACTGAGAGAATAGCTAATGGTTAGCACGGAATGGATCAATCGAAGTCAAACCCCTGGGAGGCAATGATTAGCCTTTTCTTTTTGCCACTCTTTCCTCCTCTCCCTGTCCCCCTCTCTCTTTCTCTTCTCTCCTTTTCTCTTCTCTTTCTCTTCTCTCATTTTCTCTTCCCTCCTCTGTCCCTCTCCCATCTCTCTCTCATTCTTTCATTCCTCTCTCATTCTTTCATTCCTCTCTCTTAATCTCTTAATTCCCCTCACTCTCTTTCTCAGTATCCCCTCGCTATGTCTTTCTCCCCCCTCTCTCTCTGTGTCCCTCTCTTTCTATCTTTCCGCTCTCTTTCTTTTTCTTCTCTCCTTTTCTCTTCCCTCTCTCATTCGTTCATTCCTCTCTCTCTCTCTCTATCTCTTCCTTTCTCTCATTCCTTCTCCCTCTCTCTATTCCCTCTCTCGCCCTTTCATTAAAATTTCTCTCTCTTTATCTCTTCCTTCCTTTCATTCCTATTCACTCTCTCTATTCCCTTTCTCGTCCTTTCATTCTTCGTTCTCTATCTCTTCCTTTATCTAATTCCTTCCCCTCCTTCCATCTCACTCTCTCTAATCCATCTCTTGTCCCTTCATTCCTCTCTCTCTATCTCTCCCTTCCTCTAATTTTTCTCGCTCCCTCTATCCCACCTTTTCTCTCCTATGGCTCCGCAGTTCTTTCCCTCAAGTAATTCTTTTACATACTAGACTCCTTTTCCATATGGCTGAAAGCGATAATGTGCACCAGATATTTTCTCTCGCTCGATTGATCTCAATCCGGCATGAATAATGCATTGCACGTCTTGTCGTACCCGCTTTTACACTAAGACACAGCGTTACGGAATCCCTATTGCTCTTTGTGCGTATTGTAATCGCCAACATTAATCTTCCTGGAACCCTCTACTCTTTTCCTTGATCCATTTCTCTCTATTATTAAAGGGCCCGAATATAATTAATAGTGCATAATAATTTGGATTTTTGTGACGTTTTGTTTTTGATTGTGGGTGGATTTTTGTGTCTCTCTCTTTCTCTCTCTCTCTGTATGTATGTGTGTGTGTGTGTGGGTGGG
>JAUKPP010273197.1:0-11087 GCA_032273245.1 Phyllaplysia taylori | reverse complement strand
TCTATAAGGTCATTTACGAGGCGGGACCTCCGAATTTTACGTCCATCTCCGATAGGACGGGGGTCGGAGCCACAAAACTCCGTAAAAATCCCGGGGATCCTCCACGGATTCAAACCCGGTACCTTCCCATCTGTACGCGGGCGCACTACCGCTCAGCCATCGACGCCACGAAGTTTTAAAGTAGGTTGCCGCGCTTATTTTTCTTCGAGACCGACTCTTATGCATATTTACTCGCCTTTTGCATGTTTGCCATCGAGCTTCACTCTTTCAGCGGCTCCTTTACACATACAGGAGTCTACGCCTAAGATCCCACCGCTTTTGGTCCCGGTTCGCTCAAAGTCTCACAGTTTAAAGAAAACCGAATTTTTACTATTTAAAAGTCATTCCTAAGGTCCCGCTTTGAAAGGGTGAAGTTGGCTAAGGTCCCGCATTTCAGGAAATATTTTTACTCAACAGAGACCCGAGTGCACGCGCTATCACTCTTCACATTGCTGTCCTTGACGTAACAAGTCATTCACTCTCGTCGTGAGTGTCAAACCTCTGTTGTTAAGCTCGATGAGGAGGGGGGGGGGGGGTAAGGGTAGGCTACAACGACTGCCCCGACGGGATCACGCCAAGGTATGAAATGGTCCACGCTGAGTTTCCCCAAGTTTTCCCCTTTACGGTTCGGCTAGGGTTCCGTTCGCCTAAGGTCCCGCGGTTTCATTGCCCCCAAGCGTAGACTACTGTAACATTATGTAGGCTTCTCTCTGATAGATTTTTGGACTTCCGAAAGGAAAAGCTGAAGACTGAGGAAGCCTATCGAGAAGTTTATGCAAATAAGTTTTCTCATTTTATATAGACAGGTTTTGAAACATGGTGAAATGTCATCGTGTTAAAACATGAATTGAAAAGAGATGGCAGGTAAGGAAGGGTGATAAAGGTGAGGGGAAGGGGGGGGGGGACACTGGGGTTGATGCGTTGCGAGGTATTTTTAGTCAGGAAAAAGAATGGAAGAGGCAGGCTAAACCTTGGCCTGGTTCAAATTCTTGTTCTTTTGGGGTTCTTTTTTTCTTTCTTTCTTTTTTCTTTCTTTCTTCTTATAGAGCTATTATGTATACAATGAAGCATAATGCTGTTGAATGGTGGGGTTTTTTTTCTTCGTCTTTTTTTCCTTTTACTCTTTTAATTCTTATACAATTTCGAGAGATGTGTGTCGCCAGAGCATTGAATATCTCATACGTTGAAAACACGTTTTGTGATGGCTTGACATTATTGCCATGTATTGGTCAGGTTATTAATCTTACGTTCCCTGCAGCACGCGTTGAGAGGGAAAAATCCCAACAGAAAAAAAACCCCGCAGATCGTCCTTATGTGGAATAGAACTCGGGTCTTCCGCGTTACGCGAAGTACTAACCATTACACCACAGCGTCTGTACATACAGGGTGCTTTTTTTATATTGCTCGATTCTAAACTAAAGTCAATCGAAGACGGTAAGAGATAGCATTCTGTTTTCAACAGATTAATCCTCATCCATTAAAGTTTTTTCTGGTACCAAAATCAACTGATTTCGTGAACACACTACGCGACAGCGCCAGTTTGCGCGAACAGACCCCGATTTGAAGAGCGCAAAAATTTCGCTAATCTTGCATTTACCGAGTGCGTCTCGTGAGTTTACAAAGAAGATCGTGCCAGAGCAGTTCTGAGAAAGTTCCAACTGAGCACAGCAAGAAAAGCAAAATAAAAGAAACTATCAAAAATTGGAATAAAAATGTGGTCAAAGCTGGCAATGTGAATTGCTATAACAACGAAGATAACAAGGTGTGGACTTGCGAACTGCATTGTGCCCGATCAATTCAAAATTGGACGACATCATTAATTTGATACTCCTGGAAACATCCATCGCTTTCTAACTTCGAACAATAAAACATCGAATTCTATTTCATAAGACATAAAACCAGAGCTTGGTAGACATTAAACCATTAGGAAAAACATTTTAAACCATTATTTATTGCCTTACAGTGGTTCCTAGCTGTCCTTCTCTTTGGTATACCAGTACGCTGTTTTGACGCGATAGCCTAAGAAGGCCTTGTTCCGCTAACCCCTTTTTAAAATGCCTTCTCTTATCAATATAGTCGTATCAAGTAGCCAAAACAAAACTTAAATGGGCAGGGAATGGAGTGTCAAAACCGTTTACTTTTATCACTTACCGTCTTAGAGATTTTAGAGTTTAGAATCGATCAAAATAAAATTTTAAAAAACACCCTGTATTTTTGTGAAAGTTTGGCGCTTTTGGCATGACAATGTTAGGGGAAGAGCAACTGGACTGATCTGAAAAGTATAAAAGTACCAGTCAAGAATTTGCCTTTTTTCTACTTTTCTTCTTTTATAAGGGAGTCCATAACATAAATGTATTAGTTCTGCAAGAGGGTACTCTTGAGGAAAATTAACCGTTTGAACAGTGTGTTTGGCTACTGCTGCTCTGCAAAGTCTGACGGATATGACTGAAATACCTTAAAGAAATAGCCGTTAGTCTGCCTTTTCGTGTTAGAACAATCTTCGAAAAGGGATTAGTTCTAGGCTCATACCGGCGTCTATAATGTAATGATTAGGCTCTTCGCCGACCATGCATAGGACGGAAGTTCGATCCCCATTTTGGACGAGCATCACCGTCTTAAAAAAAATTCGGCCGGTGCAATGGTTAGGCTTATGACGCGGAAGATCCAAATTTGATCCCTCGTGCGGGCGATTTCGTTTTTCTGCTGACTGTAAGGTCTTTTTTTTTAAAACAGGCTACTTCGACCCTGCCTGTCAGGGTCAATCCGGGCTGAGACGAAAAATCCAAGCAGAAAACCCCCCAGATCGTTCGCACGTGAAATCGAACTCGGGTCTTCCCCACGATAGGCGAAGAGCTTAACCATTACACCACAGCATCTCTAGCCAGACCCTAATATATGACCTCACACAGTGTTAATAAACGGGGTGTACCGGCGTCTGTGGTGTAATGGTTAGGCGCTTCGACTATCACGCAGAGGACGTGAGTTCGAGGCCCGCTTGGGGCAGTTTGTTTGATGGAGTATATCTCCGTTTTTCTGCTGGGACAATGTCCCTCTCAGCCCAGGTTGGCCCTGGAAGGCAGCGTAAATGTAGCCCGTCCCTTAAATAACCTTACAGTGTTGAAAGGGACGTTAAGCCAAAACCAAACCGTGTTGGAGGGGACGTAAATCTGGTAACCAAACCAAACCAACCAAAACCAAACCAAATGGGGTGTAAAAACCAAAAATAAATAATCAAGGAATCTAGAACGTACGATATTGTAACATGCATGTAGGCACTTTATAAGCTTAGAGGTTGTGCTCGGCGTATTCATTTAAAGTGATTTACATAATTTTAGAATTTATTCAAACTTCAGTCATCCGTGAAATTACACGACGCTTTTCATTTCCACGGGCGATCTCTTAATCAACTTTTCATTATGTCACAGATTTGACGTCAAAAAGTTTGACAAAAAATTTGTGCATGTATGGGCCGCTTTATACAGGTGGTCGCTTGAACAGGTTCAACTGAAGTAGGCAACTGGAGATGGCGCTAAGTAATCCTGAGGCAAAGAGAGGTCAAGTCGTGTTGAGGAGGCGATCAAGCGTACAGTCTATGCAGGACAGGTAGAATCGTTCGTGCCGACAAGCTCTCGCCGACAACCCCTTGGTTGTTTTGCATAACGGCGAATAGTATTAAGACTGTAGTTTGATATTCGCCTCTTTGCTAAACAATCAGCGAACTTCTAGCTGCTGCCACTCCAACCTGAATTTAATATTTGTATCCCTCGCGACTCACTCTCTCTGTCTCTCTCTCTGTCTCTCTGTCTCTCTCTCTTTGTCTCTCTCTCCCCTCCCCTCTCACTCCAACCTGAATTTAATATTTGTATCGCTCGCGACTCTCTCTCTCTCTCTCTCTGTCTGTCTCTCTGTCTGTCTCTCTCTCTCTGTTTCTCTCTCCCTTCCCCTCCCACTCCAAGCTTATTTTTATATTTGTATCGCGGGAGACTCTCTCTCTCTCTCTCTCTGTCTCTCTGTCTCTCTCTCTCTCTGTCTCTCTCTCCCTTCCCCTCTCACTCCAACCTGAATTTAATATTTGTATCGCTCGCGACTCTCTCTGTCTCTCTGTCTCTCTGTCTCTCTCTCTCTTTCTTTTCCTCTCTCTCCCTTCCCCTCTCCCTTCCCCTCTCACTCCAACCTCAGTTTAAAATTTGTATCTCTCGTCTTAATATCTGTATCTTTAGCGACTCTCCACCCTCTCACTACAACCCGACATAATATTTGCACTTCTCACCATTCTCCCTCCCTCTCTCTCCCCTCTCCCCCCCCCCTCCCTCCACTTCTCCCCTCTCCCTACCGTCTCTCTCTTTTCACAGCAGCGAATTCAAACACACGCAGCACAGTCAGAGGTAAATCAGTTAACCCGCGACAGTAAAGAGATCTAAGTGGAAAACGCTGAAACGGTTGTTAAACACTAGCGACGGGACGTGCACTATTTTACTTACTTGCGTCTGCACGGATACTTTGCCAACGTTTCGGTAAGTTAAGTTAACCCGGCTCTGACCCGGAAACCTCTTTATTTTTCTAATTTTTCTGTTGCTTTTTTCGTTCTCTTGTTTTGTGGTGGATTTTGTTGTTGTTGTTGTTGTTTGTTTTGTTGTTGTTGTTGTTGGGTTGTTGTTTTTTCTTTTTTTTTTCTTTTTGGGTCTGTGTTTCTCATTTCATAATATATACTATATTCTCGAAATATGTTAGGGAACAGATGTATGAATTTAAACAAAAAGAGAACAAAGTGGCAAAACCAAGTCCGTTGGGTTTTTTGTACAAGCATGATAATATGTTTCTTTTTTTAGTTTTCCATAATACACGGTGTTGAATTGTCTATATAGATAAAGCAGGTATAATTTCTAAAAGTATAACGAAAATGTATAAATGTAAACAAATGTATCAAAAAGGTGCTGGCTAACTTTTTTTTCGAAGGGTATATTATTATAGTTCCTATTTCTTGGGACAGTAATGTGTTGGGATAGCCTATCGGGTTTTACACTATTGAATTGAATCGATAACGTTCACGAAAGCAGCCAAATCTAGCATAGGCGAATATAGCACACAGAAATAACTCGAAGTTGACTCGTTGTTTGAATGGAAATGACATACAGGGCGTTTTTGTTATATTGATCGATTATAAACTGAAATAAATCGAAAACGGTAAGAGATAGAAGTAAACGGTTTTTTGCACAACATTCACCGTCCATTTAAGTTTTGTCTGGAATCTTTGATAAGAGTATGTTGAAAGATAAGGCATTTTGAGACGGAGTTAGCGGAACAAGGCTTTTTTTAGTTTATGGGGCGTCAAAACAGCGCACTGGTATACCAAAGAAAAGGCCTGCCAGGAACCACCGTAAGGCAATAAAACGATGGTTAAAACTGTTTTTCTAAATGGTTTAATGTCTACCAAGCTCTGGTTTTTTGTCTTACGAAAAGAAATGTATGTTTTATTGTTTGAAGTTAGAAAGCAATGGATGTTTCTGGGAGCATCGAATTAACAAAGTCATCTTTTTCAATTAATCAGACACAATGCAATTTGTCCACCTCTTGTTATCTTCATTGTTATAGCATTCACATTACCTGCTTCTACCAAATGTTTATACCAAGTTCTGATAGAGTTATTTGATTTGCTTTTCTTGCTTTGCTCTGCTGGAATCTTCTCAGAACTGCTCTTGGGCGACCTTATTTGTAAACGCACAAGACGCTCTTGGTAAATGCAAGATTAGCGCCATTTTTGGGCTCTAAAAATCGGGGTCTGTTTCTCGCAAACTGGCGCTGTCTCTGGTGTGCTTATAAATCAGTTGAGTTTGGTACCAGAAAAAACTTAAATGGATGAGGATTAATCGGTAGAAAAAAGAATTTTTCTATCTCTTACCGTCTTCGGGTTACCACAGTTTAGAATCGATCAATACAAAAAAACCCAAAAACATCCTGTGCATTATTATGTCGAGTTGAAGTTATTTAGTCAGAGGCGCACATTGCAATAAGTCGAAGTTGACTATCAATCTTTCAATATTTGAACCGTGAGCTTTGTCATGGCAAATGAAAAACGGCGATGTGGTGTGATGGTTAGGCTCTTCGCCTATCATGCGGAAGACCCATATTCAATCCCAGTCGCTGGGATTTTCCCCTCTCATTCCGGATTAGCCTTGGCAGGCAGGGTCGAAGTAGTCGGTCTCTTCAATGACCTTACAGTGTTCTTTCTTTCATTCTTTCATTTATTTGTTTATTCATTCTTTATTCCTTTCTTCCTTTCATGCATCGATTCATGCGCTCATTAATCAATCTTTCTTTCTTTCTATTATTTCATTCTTTCTTCCTTCCTTCTGTTGAGGTTTCAATGGGACATTAAAGGAAAAATTATTGTAGCCTTCTGTCAAGGAGAGAAAGATAAACCTGGCTAGGTCATCTTGAACCCAACTCCTGTGAAAAGCGCAGGAGCTCTCGCCAAGGCAAATTCAACAAAAAAGACTGTGCTGCAATTTCGTTAGGCTGAAAACTATATTCTGTGTGTACCGGCGCTGTGGTGTAAGGATCAGGCTCTTCCCCTGCAATCCAGAAGACCTGAGTTCGATCCGGTTGCGGGCGATCAGCGTTTTTTTCTGCTGGGATTTTTCCTTCTCAGCCCGGGTTGGCCATGACAGACAGGGTCGAAGTAGCCGGTCTCTTAAATGATCTTACAGTTACAGCATAGCGGGGGACGTAAAACTGGTAAAAAATAATAAAATGAAAATATTAGGGTCACGTTTTAGAACCTTTGAACTTTATCCCCCTTATTATTTATACATACAGTTAAACCTGCTACAGCGACTACCTGTATAAGACGACCACCTGCACAAACGATTATTTTCCATCGACTCCCAAACAACGTTGTTTCTATACATTATCCCTCTCTGAGATGAACACCTGTTTACAACGACCGCTTTTCCTCTCGACATTGGGTGGTCATCTTAGACAGGTCTAACTGTGCTTTATAAAGAAAACACATATCGACAGATGAACCTGCCTGCCTTCTCATCCGTCGGAACGACCGGAGACTCCATCTTCACTTTATTCGTACCGGCGTTGTGGTGTAGTGGTTAGGCTCTTCGCCTATCATGCGAAGGACCCGAGTTCGATCCCGATCGCGGACGATGTGGGTTTTTTTCTGCTGGGCTTTTCCCCTCTCACCCCGGGTTGGCCCTGGCAGGCAGGGTCGAAGTACCTCGTCTATTAAATGACCTTGC
Source organism: Phyllaplysia taylori (assembly GCA_032273245.1). Classification (NCBI taxonomy): domain Eukaryota; kingdom Metazoa; phylum Mollusca; class Gastropoda; order Aplysiida; family Aplysiidae; genus Phyllaplysia; species Phyllaplysia taylori. The sequence continues at coordinate 3,798 of JAUKPP010273197.1, read as the reverse complement.
AGTGTTGCAGGGGACGTAAAACTGGTAACAAAACCAAACCAAACTTTATTCGTCCAACTTGATGCTGCTTATGACACTTGTTGTTCTTTGTTTACTTTTTTAGTTTGACGCTATATATACTTAATGATCATATAAGATTCTTTATTTGTCCTTTTTAATGGAAATTTGGCGTAACCGTTTCTGTGTTCATGCTTTCTCTTTCTCTCTCTCTCTCTTCCCCTCTCTCTTACTCCGTCTCTCACTCTCTCTCTCTCTCTTGCTCTCTCTCCCAGACACAAGCACGTACACTCCACACACACACACACACACACATACAAACATTCACACACACACACACACACACACAGACACACACACTCACACCTGCACACGCTTGTGACATACAACAACACCCAAACACTCAGACTTTCTCATACGCAGACACGTATACACACACATTCGCGCATGATTATTTAAGCATATTATGCACAGACACATCCGGCGCTGTGATGAAGACCACGTTCGATCACCGATCGCGGACGATCTGTGGGTTTTTTCTGCTGGGATTTTTTCCCTCCCAGCCCGGGTTGGCCCTGACAGGCAGGGTCGAAGTAGCCCGTCTCTTAAATGACCTTACATTGTTGCAGGGGATGTAAAAGTGGTAACCAAAAAGCACAGACACATCAAACAGCTGGAAAAAAGTAGGCGTATTCATAGTTACCACATGTTTATGGGCACATACAGTGACAGGTGTTAAGTAGGCTTTCTGTAATGTGGTGGCCTATATCTTTGCCCGTTGTGTCAATTAATTGCCATCGCAAAGGAATTTAATTACGTGTACGGGTATTTTTTGTTGCTCTTTTGTCCTTTTTTATGTACATATAGGCCTATATGATGTGCCTGCGTCCGTTGTGTAATGGTTGGGCTCTTCGCTTATCAAGCGAAAGACCCGAGTTCGATTTTCAAGTGGGGCAGTCATAATCTGCGTTTTTCAACTGGAATCCGTCTCTCTCAGTATGAGTTGACCGTGACAAACAGGGTCGAGGTAGCCTGTGTCTTAATTGTAACTTAAAATGTTGTCAAAATACATTGTAACTCCCAAAGTAGTTCGGCAGGTTCGTTTTAGTCTGGTTTCCAGTTTTACGTCCCTTGCAACACTGTAAGGTAATTTCAGAGACGGGCTGCTTCGACTCTGCCTGTCAGGGACAACCCAGGCTGAGAGGGAGGAATCCAAGCACAAAAGAATAGAGATCGTCCGTATGTCGGATAGAACTTGGATCTTCCGCATGATAGGCGAAAAGCCTAACCATCACACAACAGACGCCTGTTTGCTTGGTAGATGCATCCGTGTTTAGAAATGCGCAAGACACATTCCTATCCCTGCAAGTTTCGTGAATCTACCGGTGGCCGGATGTAGGAAGTAGGCTGAGTGGGAGAGGATAGACAATAACAACTGCAACAAAACAACAACAACAACAACAACAAAATCAACAGCAGCAGCCGGCGTCTGTGGTGTCATGGTTGTTAGGCTCTTAGCGTATACCACAGAGGACGGGAGTTCGATCGCCAACATTGGATATACATCCCCGTGTGTTTGGTGTGGTTACCAGTTTTATGTCCACTGCAACACTGTAAGGTTATTTAAGAGACGGGTCTCCGTGTCTCTTCTTAGATGCTGCGTTTTTCTTAGCCCAGGTTGGCTCTGACAGGAGCAGGTAGGGTCGAAGTAGCCTATTATTATTATTGTTATTATCATTATTATTATTATTATTATTATTATTATTATTATTATTATTATTATTATTATTATTATTATTATTGTTGTTGTTGTTATTATTATCATTGTTTTATTATTATTTTATATTCCCTGTTCTCCTTGTTTGTTTGTTTCTTTTTTATAAAGCAAAGTAGGCAATATTACAGATACCGGCGTCTGTGGTGTAATGGTTAGCCTCTTCGCCTTATTCGCCTATCACGCTAATATCCGAGTTCGATTCCCTCGTGGGGACGGCACTTGCGTCTTTCTGCTGGGATACGCCCCTTTCAGCCAGGGTTTTAAAAGATACTTTTTAAAAAAAATTCTTTTATTATTATTTTTAGGGCAGCAGAGAAAATAGCATACGTCCAAATACGTCTATCATAGCCTAACTAGGCTAAAACAGCCAAAGAAGCTGGTGTCTCTATAAACAACTAACTTCAAACTGAAGAAGTGGCATGATATGCAGCGAAGGAAAGTTATGGGGGAAATCGGAAAAGATGAAAGTAGTTTGGAGTTCCTCATTTATAGAGGAACCGGCATCTTTAGCTGTTTTAGCCCTAAATCCGAAAGATTGAGTTAGTTCAAAATTAGTTGTTTATAGAGGCGCCAGCACCTTTGGCTGTTTTAGCCAAGCTTTCCCTCCGATTTATTTAAAAATGCTTAAAATGAAGACACTAAACGTGTCACAGACCTGTTCGTCGAGTTCAGACTCTGTGACTCTTCCTTCCAAACGTCACACCCGCGTCTCTATCATGCGTAGGGCTCGAGTTCGATCCCACGAGCGGACAATCTGCATTTTTCTGATTGGATGTATCCTTCCCAGCCCAGGTTGGCCCTGGCAAGGAGAGTCTAGGTAGCCTTTCTCTTAAATGATCTTACAGTGTTGCAAGGGATGTAAACTTAGTTAATATACCACAAACCACAAACTATCACAAGAGGGTCATTTTCTTGAACTTTTCGCTTTCTGGGTCAATGTTTGGCTGCTTTTCCTTTTGTAAAAAGAAAAATCGGTTATGCAACTCCAAAATGAAGTGGGTTTTTTTTTCTTTTAATTTTTCTTAGCAAAGAAATCTCTTGTCTCAGTGGGATATCGCTATTTGTTGGTTTTTATTGCAAAGACACCTGCTGTTTCGGGTGTTTTTATTATTTTGTGAGGGGGTCCGGGGGTGGGGGTGGGGGGGGGGGGGGTACGTTCTTTTTTTATTGCAAAATAATTTGCTCATACTCTTATGTAAGAATTACCATGTTATTTGTTTATCTACTATTCTTGTGCCCATGAGCAGCGAAGCGGAGAGGGTGAGAGCAAAAACTTGAAACAAGATTTTTTATGTTTGGTAGAGCTCACTCGACACGATCCGAGGGGTGTCTGAGTACACGAGAAGGACTCGAGTATTCGAGTATTTACCCTTTTCGAGCATTTATTCGAGTAGTTTTTAATTTTTCGTCTACCCACTGGTTACCTGCAGTAGGTGAGATAGTTTTTAAGTTATTTATGTATAGAGGCACCAGCTTGTTTGGCTCTTTTAGCCATGAGATAGGCAAGGTAGATATTTGCCCTAGCCATTTGTTAGCCCGTATTAAGCAAGAAAGAAGTTGGAGCCTACAGTTCCAAGTACTCGAGTAAGTACTCGAGTATTTCCTCACTTAGAAGTTGTTTTCCAATGATATCATGTGCAAAAAGGTAAAAACGTGATAGAAAAGAGGGGGTTGGGGTGGGGGGCATTGGCCAAGTTTTCAGGATTCAGGTAATGGATAATTATTGGAGTGATTTCTATTACCAGAACGCCGAGCGTTCGATAAGCGTGTCCGTTTTTTCTACCCCTTCCCCCCTCACCCCCCCCCCCCCACCACCACCCATCCCTTCCCATATGGCTTCTCAATTAAAGAAATATTCAAGTAATTACTCGATTATTCGGAGACTTTGGACTCGAGCGAGTACTCGAGTCATTGAATTGAAAATTCCTCGAGCGGGTACTTAAAGAGCGTAAATACTCGAGTACTCGAGTCCTGCTCGACTACTCACAGGCGGGGGGGGGGGGGGGGGGGGGGGGGGGGGGGGG
>JAUKPP010273187.1:0-11087 GCA_032273245.1 Phyllaplysia taylori | reverse complement strand
TTTAGGGGGGTCGCCGATCGTTTTGGCCTACAAAAAGGGGTCGCGGAATGAAAAAGTTTGGGAACCGCTGACATAGATGCTCGTCCCCACTTGGGAATCAAACTCTGGTCTTCTGCGTGATAGGCAAGAGCCTAACCATTACAGGGCAGATGCTGGTTCCTTATAATGCTCATGATGATGTGTATTATTTTTACCTGTGTTGTATACATTTAAAAAATTTTGTTTACCGGTATTATATTTTATCTGCATAGACACATATTGCTGCCTGGAGATGGACTCGTTCGGTCACTTCTTCATGAAGGCTCGGACTCACATCTGTGAGGGATCCAGAGATCCGGCCTGGAATGAAGATTTTGAACTGGAAGTAGACGGCTCCCAGACCTTGAGGATTTTGTGCTTCAGGAAGCAAGCGCCGGAGCTTGGGGACACGCTGTTGGGCAGGGGGGCTTTGGAGGTGAGTGAAGATGAGATAAGATAGGATAAGATAAAATAAGATAAGATAGGCGAGGCTAGATGAGATAAAATAAGATACAATAAGATTAAATAAGATAAGATAAGATGAATTTTTACATATTTGTCCATGCATGGCACATTTCCTTGCTTCACAGCGGTCCAAATACACAGAAATCTTTGCCACGGTTGGTTTTCGTAAATGATATTTTGCAGTGACTCTACAAATGTGCAAGTGAATTTTTAATTTTCTGCGCTCATGTAGTTAGATAATGACACTGAGTTTTGGATTATGCTTTTCCTTCTGTGCTCAGACGGATTGTTCTCAGACCTGCAGGCACACGATATGTTTTGTGAAGAAGGCACACTTTGTAAATGCAAGATTAGCGTCATTTCTGCTTGCTAAAAATCAGAGCCTGCTCACGCAAACTGGCGCTGTCGTGCAGTGTGTTCATGAAATCAATTGATTTTGTTACCCGAAAAACTTAAATGGATGAGAATTATCTGTAGGAAACAGAATAGGCCTTTTTCTATCTCTTACTGTCTTTGAGATATTCTAGTTTAGAATCGATCAATAAAAAAAACCACCCTGTATAATGAGAATTGAGAACGAAAATATTAAACTCAAGTGGATACTACATGAATGTTCAAATATCTGTTGTATATCTTGGTTGACTTGCCTTTTGCTTTTTAAATTTCAGCTGAGCAAAGCGTGGTTGAAAGGATCCTTTCAAGAGAAAACTGTGGCAATGAATGAGGTATGTTCTTGTTTTAATACTTTTTGTTTGTCTCAGTTTTTGGTTTTATGCATCAAAGATATGAGGATGTCTTAGAACACGTGACATCGGTGGTCGAGTGGTTACTTTGGAACTCGTGAGTAGGCTGCCTGCCATAGACATTGTAGTTGATACGACTTCTCTCGTTCGTTTTGGGTTCTTAATTGACTCCTTCAACACCTGGCTTACTTTGGAATTCAAAATTTTAGTTTCACAGCTGAGATTACTTCACTCATTCTTTTCTTATTAGCTACCTCGGCAGCTTGGCTCACTTAAAGGCGCTGTGGTGTAATGGTTAGGCTTTTCATCATGGGGAAGGCCGGAAATCGATCCCACACGCGCACGATCTGGGTTTTTTTCTGCTGGGATTTTTTCCCTTTCAGCTCGGGTTGGTCCTGACCGGCAGGGTCGAAGTAGCCTGTCTCTTAAATGACCTTACAGTGATGCTGGAGTATGTAAAACGTAACCAAACCAAACCAAATCACTTCGAAACTCAGAATTCCAGTTTCACTGTCGTTATTAGTTCACTCATAATTTCTTTATGTCTTTAAACAATGGCCAGGTTTCTCTGGTGATCTCCGTGAGGCACACGCCGGCTGAAAAGACGATGAGACGCACGCCATCCATGACAGGCTCAGCCGTGTTTGGAGTTAAGATTTCCACTTTGGCTCGCCGGGAAGGGAAGCCTGTGCCCACAATAGTGACTGCTTGCCTGAGAGAAGTAGAAAAAAGAGGTTGGTAGAGGATGTAATCTTATATGCATCTTGTCAGCAGAATTTGATTTATCCTTATAGTGACTGGAATAGATACATGCCTGTGGATATATATACATTTGTGTTTAAAAACATGTGCGCACTTATGCATACATGATATCTTTAAAGTACAGTTAAACTTGTCTATGACGACCACCCAATATCAAGAAGAAAATGGTCATTTTAGACAGGTTGTTGTCTTGTAGAGGGATAATATATATATAGAAGAAATGTAATTTGGGAGTCGATGGAAGGTGGGCGTTTGTGCAGGTTATTTTTAGCCGTAAATGATCAAAATCGGTTCAGTAATAAAATCTGAAGCCTGAACAGAAAAAAACCCACATTTTTTTTTTTATTATAATAGATTATAATAGTTTAAGGATTATGTTTATGTTAACGCTCACTCCATTTAAATGCGCACTTTTGAGCCTTCCTGAGCACCATACGTTTTGGTGGAGACTACTCTACTCGCGTCTGGTAAAAGTAACTTTTGTTTTAGAACCCGTAGCCGATGACGATGTTTTCACCAGAGCCTGAGATGACAGATTTTGTAGACGAGTTTGGTTGATATTGACTTTCTTTTCTTGTCCTTGGTTATTTCCCTTCAGGTCTTGACGAGGTCGGCATATATCGCGTTTCTGGTGTAACTTCGGAGCTGCAGTCTATCAAGAAATTGTTTGATAAAAGTAAGTCTCTTTGTGACTAACATTAACTCCAAGAAACGCTATTAGCTGAGAGCAAATAGGGTTTCTTTTTAAGCATGGATATAATTCACAGCATCATTCTAATCAATGTCATATGTTTCATCAGGGTAACCATTATCATCAGGGTCATCATCATCATCATCAACATCGTCACCATCATCGTCATTTATCATTACTTTACGAGAAGAATCCAAGTCTGAACAGATCTTAATTTTTAAGTATACTCTTGGAGTTTGTAAAATAACAATATTCACCAAACTAACCTTGGTATGTGATCTACGGTACAAAATGCTTCAAAACATTATATTGTATTACTACCAGCGAAGCACCTGACCAGTACACCACAGATGCCGTAATGTTGTGGCACAACTGCCAGGAACATATTGTAGAACTTTGAAGATTTTTTCCTCCCCTTTCTTTTCTGTTTTCGCTTGAGTGTCGGCCTATGAACGGGGACCTTTAGACAATCAAATTTCTGCACCAAATTGAGCAAGTACGATAACTTAACTTTTCCACCATGTGACATGCAAGTACATTGGCTTTCCAGTGGTATCAATGACTCTATGTGGCCAAAATTTGACTTACCATTAGTTTTGACTCCCTCCTTCTCTCTTGCGTTATCTCACGCTTTCTATTTGTTTATCTCTCTCTCTCTCACACATACACAGAGTTTTTTTATTATAGTTTTTTTTTATACAAACAACTTTGCCTGATGTGGATTTTCGTGACAGCGAAGTTCCTGCTGGGGTAGCACACAAATGGCAACCCTCAGGGAAACTTAAGCCTGCCTGAGTGCTTAAGTAAAAACGAAAACAAGAAGAGGCTAAAACAGCCAAGGCTGGCACCTCTATAAATAACCCACTCCTCACTACTACTACTGCAACCATATTTCTATTTTTTTAACGTGTTGTTCTCGACAGATATAAAAGTTGGAGCAGTGACACTTGCAGACGTCGACATTCATGCGGTGACTGGCGTGGTGAAGCTGTACTTCCGAGAGCTGCCGGCTCCTTTGTTTACTGAAGAAAGTTATCAGAGCTTCATCGACACACTAAGTAAGACCTTGCTATAAATAATAAACAAAATAAATAAATATGAACTTTATTGATCCCCGTGGGGAAATTTGGGGTAGCCTACAATGGTATCAACAATCACATGTTCTCTGACAATACCAGAATAAATACATAGAAAGATCGAAACATTCACATTCATTCCAAACAATTTCACATATGCCACTGCTGATGGCCACTGTGCAGCGCCTGTGTTAACTTTGTTTGATGTGTCTTACTCAAGAACACACCGCAGTGGTCACCAACTCCGAAGCTGCTATCACTCTGTATTGCTTGACAAACATTGTGAACCAGGGTTCTCTAATCACTTGACCACTGCCCCCCCCGCCCCCCCCCCCCGCCCCAGGAATCTGACTATGAGCAACCAATCAGCCTCAACAAACTCAACAACATATTTGATTTTGTAATTATTTTTAAATTTTAACATTTTCATTGTAACTTTAAGGAGCCATGTTATTCATACGCTTATTGCTAGTGATGTAATCTGCTTCTTCTCTCTCTTCCTATTAATGTAACTGTTATCCAAAACAATTTCCTGGCGCTGAAAATGACCTTACAATTTTAATAGACTCATTGAGTCATAGGGAGCCTGAACAAAACAAACAAACAAATAAAGCAAGTGGTTTGCCTTGTTATAATCCTACAACTTTTGTGTCTGTCTCAGAGCTCTCAGACGAGGAAGCCAAAGCCCAGTGCATGTTGTCCTTACTGCACGGACTGCCGGACACAAACTACTTCACTATCGTCAACCTGCTGGAGCACTTGATCAAGTATGTCCTACACTTTCATCATGTTCCTTGTAGCTACGCTTGTGTCTTTACTGAATATGACCGGTTAGCAGACGTGCTGGTGTGGCTTGCTCCTTCCACTTCTCTCTCTGTGTGTGACTACAGTAGAACATGACTATAGCGGTACCTGCTACAGCTGGACCTCACTGGAGTCCCCTTTTTTTTCCTCTATGCAAACTCAATAACCTGTGCTTGGGTTTAGTGGGACAAAGAAAGGCCCGAACTGGGATACAGTGGGAGGCAAAACTCAAATATATCCAACTACTGTGTGCTAGGGCAAGCAGGGGGCGGCATCAAGAGCTCTAAATACAGCTACCATTGACATCATAGCGAAATTGCTGCTCGGCAGAAAACTCAACTCTCTGCCTCACTTTCTCAATTTTGAATTTCGGATTCCTGCATTTTGCTATGTTGTCGTTAGTGACTGAAACAACAGCGTCTTCCTCTGCATTGGAGGTAATCATGTGGATCTTCAGAAAGTTTTCCACCAATCCCCTTTGAATTCCTAGAGCAGGAACTTACCTACAGCGGGATTGTTCTTTTGGAACTAAAAGTTACGCTATAGCCACAGTCTACTTTATTGTTCTTATCTACTTCCTGGTGCTGAAATGACCTTGCAGTGTCGAAGGCACCGAAACCAAACCAAACTTGGCCCCATTTTGCAACACGCAATTTATTGAAGCAGAGTTGTTAGGCACAAGACTTTTTTGTGTATTTCTGAAACAGATGTTGACATTTTCATAGTATTGCTCACCTAGTATCATACTAATGTAATCTTTCTTTGCTGACATACTTTTGAACTATGCAATACCTTTCAATATATTTAGATGCTTTTTGGAAATAAATGACACAGAGGAAAATTGCTTCACTTAAGTGAACTTTGCTACATTTTTGTCAATCTATACACGTGCGTATGCATACGTGAAATACTGTAAGTTCTATTTTTAAATGTTACGGTTGTAGAGGTCTTTGGGCTCTAAGTCAGCCCTCAATAATCTTACGTCTAGCCCACATTGAAGTACAAATAATTCTGTTACTGTTACTTGTTCTATGGCAATATGTACGCTAAGTTCTAACTAGGCCCGTTAAAGTTGTCTAACTTGTCACATGAAGTGCTTTAAGATTATCCTTGTGGAAGACAGAAAAACTAATAATTTTGTCTTATCTTCTTCCTCTTTATTTTTCTCAATTTTTCAGAGTGGCCCGGAATGTTGGGGAGAACAAAATGTCCATACAGAACCTGGCCACCATCTTTGGCCCCACTCTTATGGCTCCGGCCACGAAAGAGACGTCCAGCAACCCGCTGGAGATGATGAGTAAAGGAGCCGAGCAAGTGATGCATCAGTCGAGTGTTGTGAATTATCTCTTAGGTCTAGCAGTGAGTGGTCGGAGCTTTCGGCGAACGGCGCAATAAGATGTTTTCTTGTATATTCCTGATTTGGAACGCAGTGGAAGAAGTGTACTTGAGAGCTTTAAATAGATTGAGAGAGGAAATTAGGCAATGGCGCTCAACAACAACCACAAGTAGTGAGTGGGTACACAGAGGGATTGGACTCCAAGCAAAGTAAAAGCGGTACCCTAAGTTGCGATAACTACAAGTTGTGGTGAGATGGTGTGACGGTACGATATGCTGCTTCTTTTCTGCACTATTTCTTCAATGTTGTCATCGACACTGAAATGGATGATTGAGGCATTAGCAGGTGACTTTTATAAAAACGGAAGTACGTTTCCTCTCTTGGTTTTTATTTCTCTCGGAGCATACCCTGTGCATTCTGCATATAGAACTCAGGTGTGGAGGAAGTAGTGAACGTTTTGAAGAGGTGATGTTTGTGAAGGACCACAGGGCGAAACGCACCAGAGCTTCAATCTGAGCATCTGATCCCCCTCCCCCATCATGTTTTGTTAAAAAAATTATCATGAAAATGTTTGGGCTTTTTTTTCCAAAAAAGGCATGATTGTATTTAAAATGAAAAAATAAACTGTCTTCATACATTATTGTCTTCACTAAGTTTTGAAGTAAACGGAGACATTGTCTTATGATATGGAACTCTTTGTATAAAATATATGATGTATAAATGGCTGAAATATTACTTTTATCGATGTGTATAATATACACTAGTGTTTCATGGTATGTTCTGTCCCATTGCAAAGCAATTGTGCCGAAAGAAGTTTCAAATGAGTCCCCGGTATAACTTGTACTCCAGTGACTGCAGAACTAGGTCTACATGTTGTTCGTAAAGTGAATTTTTACAACCCGTAAAGCTAGATTTTCCCAAAAATGTTGTAAAAGTAGATCAGGCTGTTTAAGAAGTCAAAATATCAAAGTCTTATACTTCAGCCATTGCTAGTGGCCAAACAATGTGAAAATGAGGTGCCAGGTATGTTTATTCAGTGAACAAAGAAATGTAGACAACAGTTGTGATTATTATTTCCCCCCTGTGCTCTATTATTACCATAAAGGGGGACAAGCCCACCCTGCCCTCCTCACCCCACACCATGTGATTGATAGACTGCAGCAAGGGGGGGGGGGGGGGGGGGGGGGGCTCATTTAAAATTTCTCTTTTGGAGCTGATTTTTTCTCCTTTTTATTCATATCATTGTCAAATGGCATGCTATTGCGTTTGTGTATATAATACTGAACTTTTTTATCTATTCAGACCAGACAGTGAGAGCAATACATTTAGCTGAAATAATCTCTGTATCAAGCATGTCGGCCGACAGGACGAAGTTTGTGATTGAATTTGATTCTCATTTCTTACCATATCATTTGTGCAGGTTGAGATCTCTTGTAATTGGGTTTTGGTTTTGGTTTAATGCCCCATGCAACTCTGTAAGGTCATTTACGAGGTGGGGCCTCCGACTTTCACATCCATCTTCGATAGGATGGGTGTTGGAGCCATGAATATTCTGAAAAAATCCAAGGGAACCTTCAGGGATTCAAACCCAGGACTTTCTCATCTTTAGGCGGGCACACTACCGCTTTGCCATCGATGTCCCGAATCTCCTTTAAGTCGGCTTACACTGGAATGAAGATTGCAGATGTATGGCCTTTATCTAATGATTAAAAAAGATTACAAGTGTTCTATTGATTAGTTTATAATTAAACAATGTTACAAGGGTTCTATTGATTAGTTTATAATGTAAACTTCTAGATTGAAACTTGAAACAATTGGTGCCCAGTGGGTCATTCCATGGAAGGTTTTTGTCAAGGCTGAGCATAATCCCTTTCTGTGTTATCATCATGGATAAGTGCGTGTATAGATACCCTTGAAAACCATTATTGTCGAATACGCGAAGGTATCGAATATACCACACAGGGCAATGTTGTAGAGATTGAAAAAGAGAAGGGGGAATCTCACCTCCCTTTCTCTAAAACATCAGCACTTACTGAAGTCTTACTTACGGCCCTCCAACATGGAGGGTTCAATTGTGTTCATGTAAAGGAAACTGCCGGAGACCTGCTTTGCTTCGCTTTGCTTCAGACTAGCTGAGCATCTCTCTCTCTGGCTCTCTCACACACCTCTGGTTTTGATTTGTTCACGATGGAATGTGCAGAGATCCAGCTTATTTCGCTTTTATGAAAATGTTGGAACTTGTGTAAAAGGTATATTGGTTGCCGATGAAAATTTGAAATGAGAAAATAGACGATATAATTTGCTCCAGTTTTCTTTTTGTTCTCATCCCTGAATCCAATTTTGTATGGAAGCATGTACATCTATTAAATTCTGTACTGGTATTGTGTAGAAAATGAAAATATCATGGCAATAAACCCTGGCAAGTCTTACTGCTGGCAGTAGGAGTATAGAAATGAAAAGCAATAGATTGAGAAGTGTGCATTCACATTATCATTTTTAGCTGCCTTTATTTTTTTTCGAAAAATTGTACATGTACATTGTATTTGTTATATATATTCATTTCCAGAAGTTAAACGGAGAAATATTTTTGATTTTGTAAAATCAATATTTAATGCATGTCTGCAGGTATTCCTACTTGTTTGTGAAGTTTAAGTTAGCTTTGTATTGTGGTTATTTTTCTATATAGGCCTATGTGTAATAATGATTGTAAAGTGCATAGAGCCTGCTTTCGAGTGGGAAAATGCGCAATATAAACATGCAATCTGTTATTATTATTCCATTTTCAAGACTCTCTTTTGTAAGTAATATTTTTGTAAGAAGAGTGTAAGCCTTTGGTACTGGTAGCCCTGGCGTCCTCTGCTTCTTTACCCCAGTCCAAGAGTGTTTGTTGTCCTTCAATAGTTCAATCCCTAAATCGATTTTATGCTAGAAAAACCCAGAGTTATTTTTATGGCAGTGAATTTAAGTGCAGATCTGCCCCCACCTCTCCGGGTAAATCCGGCTGTTGTTACTATTTTTATCGAGTAAGGGACAGATCTATTACTTCCTGGTGGTGAGATGACCTTGCTTCACTGTTCTCTGTGGTGTAGTGGATAGACTTTTTATAATGACTTTTTTTTCAGTTTCTGAGCATCACACATAGTGAAATTTTCAGAAATGTTTCTTCTTAGACACACTTACAGTCTTGTGAAATTTTCTAAAAAATCTATTGATTATTAAGCAAAATATGTCGAAAGAGCAGAAGCCTTTGTTGGTTTTTTTTGGCTCACCCTATAATATAATCTTGACAAATTGTATTTTGAATGATCAATTTGTCAACACCTTTACTCACAGTGGCTGTAAAATCACATTGGTTGCATGACTTGGTAAAATTTGGTCTCGAAGAAGATGATGTCAGCAGATATATTATTATATTTACCTGCCCGAGAGAAAACTTTTGTGCAATTGCAAGTAAAATATCAGCAGGTCTAAATTTATGCTGCTCAAGTTTTGCATTGACATTTTCTGGGATGATCCATTTTTGCACCAACTGGCGTTCAATAAAACAAGTTTTGTCCAAATTCCATTATTATAATATACAGTATAATTTAGATGAGTCTAACATATCTTGATTTTATGACATGGATAACTTTAATTTCTCCTTCCATCGATGATTTGTAGAAGGATAGCCTACAGGTTATTCAAGTACTTCGATGAATTTTAGAATAATTATAATATGTTTTAGAGACTGTTGCAGGAATTCCTACTCTGGAGCCATGATCTAGTCTCAAGTGGAGCGAACAATCTTTCTTGAATTAGACAGAAAAAGTAATTTTTTTTTTACTTGAAAGTAAAGAATCATGGGATATAAAAGAAATATCATGGGCTACAGGTTTAGAAAGATTTAGAAAGAATTTTGCAAGTTTGATGATTGTTGCATGTGTGGTATTAAGCATGTTGGCGCGGTGATTCCCCATTTACACGTCACATGTCATTGTTTTGAGGAAATAAGCGAAAACAATTTCATTTTATGATCTTAAAGAGGTTTCTTTTTAAGAATAAACTGCTTATACAGTAGAACATGACTACAGCGGCACCGACTACAGCGAGACCTTTCCGGACCCCCCCACCCCCCCCCTTTTTTTTCCCTATGTCAACTCAATTACCTGTGCTTGGGTCTAGTGGGGCAAGGAAAGGCCCGAACTTGGATACAGTGGGAGGCAAAAATCAAATATCCAACTACTTAACTGTGTGCAGGGGCGGGCGGGGAGCAGTACCAAGACACTTAACTATAGCTACCATTGATGTCATGGCGAAATCGCTGCTCTGCAGGAAACCCAAACTCTCTGCTTTGCTTTCTCAATCACGGGAGGTAATCAAGTGGACATAGAGAAATCTTTCGGCAATTCCCCTTTGCATTTCTATAGCGGGAACTTGCCTGCAGTGAGATTTTTCTTCTGGAACTAAAAGTCATGCTATAGCTCTATGTTCTACTGTATTAGAAAACTATTAAACAGAACTTTTTACAAGAGTATTGCTGATACCGCAGAACTGAAGGAGCTCATTGATGCAATAACCTTCATTAGCTGAAATGTACCAAAAACTGATTGCATGGGATGTCGGAGGCAATATTGGATGTAAGTGGACGAATATGTTTGGTGTTTTTTGCCTTATGCTTACACTGACCACTAACATTGCTTTTTACTAAAAACGTTTTCAAATGTTAAGAACATGTACATGTATGAACAAGACTTGCTGCTGCAACAAAATGTTTTGTAGAAGTGTTCAACTTTTCCTCCTACCAGACAAAAAGATTATCAACGTAATTAGGGGCTTTCAGTGTCTTTTTAAAAAATTGAATCTTCACAAAATGATAATTTTCATGATCGGTAACAGTAAAACATTCCAATAAATGCTGGAGTTGAATTTGATTTTTTTCTCTCTCTTGCTGTTGTAAGCATGCATGGAATTTTATTGGTTGTTAGTTTTAAGTTTCACATTCCTTGCAAGACTACAAGAGGTCATCCAGGCAGGCGACCTTGACATGTCTGATAGGCCCAACCTGAGTTCAGAGAACAGCAAGATGATGTCTTGCAATCTTTTTATATGAGTCGTACACCACATTACAGTGAAACCTACCGGCGCGGTGGTGTAATGGTTAGGCGCTTCGCCTATCACGCAGAGGATGGGAGTTCGAGGCCCGCGTGGGGCAG
>JAUKPP010273176.1:0-11087 GCA_032273245.1 Phyllaplysia taylori | reverse complement strand
TCAACTTCCTGGGAAGCATACAGTGCAAGCTGCCATTTTACAGGCGCTAAAGCACTAACATACAGACAAGATCGTTCTCTGTCTATAGCCGGGTACCCGTTCACACTTGGGTAAAGTGAGAAAAATTTTTGTAAAGTGCCTTTCCCAAGGAGACATCGGACCCGAGCTGGGATTCGAACCCGCAACCTTCTGATTACGAGTACGGCAGTCTTTTATTATACACTTTTGTTTTCAAAGCTTTGAACAGTGCAAAACTCAGAGCTTTAATCTATTTCAAGCACAACAAAAAATATTTTGCTATGTGACATGTTTATCAGCCAAGTGAAAAGACTGATTTTCTCAGAAGTTTCCAGAATACAAATACTGAGTTTTGGAAAAACGCTCTTCATATGTGAGTGCAATTACCTTCGACACCAAAGTTCTGAATGATTCCCTCC
Organism: Phyllaplysia taylori; assembly: GCA_032273245.1. Lineage (NCBI taxonomy): Eukaryota > Metazoa > Mollusca > Gastropoda > Aplysiida > Aplysiidae > Phyllaplysia > Phyllaplysia taylori. Next base: position 10,650 of record JAUKPP010273176.1, on the reverse strand, counting down.
ACAAAACCTGTGGTGTAGAGGGCACAGGACAGTATATTTGCTACATAAAACAAGAAACCTATACTGCCTCCAAACTCTGGACCCAGGGCTCTGCTGATCATATCTGAGGGTCAAAGTCAAGGCTATTCAACATACATCTGAGTTATAATAATATCATCACACTCACTCAACGACAACATGTTATACAGGTTTTAGTGTCATTGTCGGGTTCTGACGAACTCATTTCTTCTTCAAGCTAAGAGATAGTCTTATCCTATCTACTTCCTGGCACATTTATTGTCCTACAAAATCATAAAAACTTAACAAAAATGGCACTGCCCATCCCCCACCGCCATCTTCTGTTGTTCTTTTTGCACTGATTCCCATCTCTCCTACTGAAAATCTGAGAAGTTAATAACTCAAGGGAATTTATTTAGTAGGCATTTTTACTTCCTGGATTCAAACCAAGCCAAGCTAAATGGTATAAACTTTCTCAGATAAAGGAAAATTCTCTTTAAGATTTTTCAGCACCAGTACTCTGGTGTTAATTTCACAGCCAGGAAGTAGATTAGGACATACAAATTTTGAAAGAATGAAACAGGAGTAGACAACAACATAGTGCCTGTCAACCCCCTTAAGAAATGATGTTTTAGAGAAGGAAGCAAAAAATATTAAATGTCTCTTAAACAGTAAAAGTGCTAGAAAGCTATGAGAACAACTGTATCACAGTAATGAGAGCTTAAAGCTGAACTGTTAAGAAGAAATATATTATCACTGTAATAATATTGCTGGCCATGGGAGTTGTTACACAAGTAGGTTGCCATCTTGTGAATCCATTTCCACGGCCTACCCCTTCTACAACATGAGATATCTATTTCATTTTATGAGCTCTGTCAACGCAGCTGAGGTTAAGACATGTCAAACATATCGGATTCTATCAGTCGATTAAACAAGGAAGTACAAAGCTTTACAATGGAAATTCCTTCCTCAGTTTTCTGATAAGGTATTTCAGAATTCAAGGACTTTCTAACTATCAAAGTGGGGGCGTCAAGCGGTAGTGTGTCCACCTACAGATGAGGAGGTCCCGGGTTCAAATCCAGGGAGGTTCACTGAGATTTTTCTTTAGTTTTCATGGCTCTGACCCCCGTCCTATTGGAGACGGATGTAAAATTTGGGATCCCGCCTCGTATATGACCGTACAGAGTTACATGGGGCATTAAACCAAAGACAAACCAAACCGAAGTATTAAAGCTCTTATTTTTTTATTTTTTTTATCCCAGCTCACGTCTACTCTATTGACGCCGTTTGATTAGCATAAATCTGTATAAGGTCTTGACAGGAGTACATGCATTCTGCTTTAACTTATTTGGGGTTGTTATCTGATGTCTTTCTTGCTGTTAAGAGTTATAGCTATTTATTTCATTTTATGAGCTCTGTCAACACAGCTGAGATTAAGACATGTTAAACATATCGGGTTCTATTAGTTGATTAAACAAGGAAGTACAAAGCTTTTACAATGGAAATTCCTTCCTCAGTTTTCTGATAAGGTATTTCAAAATTCAAGGACTTTCTTCCTATCAAAGTGGGAGCGTCACTGGCCAAGCGGTAGTGCGTCCGCCTACAGATGAGGAGGTCCCGGATTCAAATCCAAGGAGGTTCACTGAGATTTTTCATTAGCTTTCATGGCTCTGACCTCCGTCCTTTTGGAGACGGACGTAAAATTTGGGGGGGTCCCGCCTCGTATATGACCTTATAGAATTGCATGGGGCATTAAACCAAAAACAAACCAAACCTAAGTATTAAAGCTCTTATTTTTTTTTATTTTTTATCCCAGCTCACGTCTACTCTATTGACGCCGTTTGATTAGCATAAATCTGTATAAGGTCTTGACAGGAGTACATGCATTCTGCTTTAACTTATTTGGAGTTGTTATCTGATGTCTTTCTTGCTGTTAAGAGTTATAGCTATTTATTTCATTTTATGAACTCTGTCAACACAGCTGAGATTAAGACATGTTAAACACATCGGGTTCTATCAGTTGATTAAACAAGGAAGTACAAAGCTTTTACAATGGAAATTCCTTCCTCAGTTTTCTGATAAGGTAGTTCAGAATTCAAGGACTTTCTTCCTATCAAAGTGGGAGCGTCACTGGCCAAGCCGTAGTGCGTCCGCCTACAGATGAGGAGGTCCCGGGATCAAATCCAGGGAGGTTCACTGAGATTTTTCTTCAGTTTTCATGGCTCTGACCCCCATCCTTTTGGAGACGGACGTAAAATTTGGGGGTCCCGCCTCGTATATGACCTTACAGAGTTGCATGGGGCATTAAACCAAGGTACCAAAGCTCTTTTTTTTTCTTTTTTTTTATATCCCAGCTCATTTCTACTCCATTGACGCCGTTTGAACAGTATAAATCTGTATAAGGTCTTGACAGGAGTACATGCATTCCGCTTTAACTTACTTGGAGTTCTTGTCTGATGTCTTTCTTGCTGTTAAGAGTTAGTGTCTCTGATTCCCTACTTTCCCCTGCTCCAACAAGTATCAAATGCTCTTTCTTATTCAAGTTTTCTAGATCACACTAAAGCACTTGATCTGAAAGCTGTTTTCATAGTGAAAGTATGGAGAAGTTAAAAACATAGCCTTGAGAACGAACTTTTTCAAAAGTATAAAAAATAATAGCAGCTTTCTTTTACTGATTATGCCAGCAAAGCATGCAGTTGAGATCGAGACAAATTTTTTAAGCCCTAAATGGTCGAAATCGGTTCAGTAATAAAGTCATGAGAAAATTCACACTAGTTTTGAAGCTATATATGTATTAAATGTCAAAATCAAAGAATTCAGTAAATTTATCAGATTGAAAGGATACAGTAAGCTCCTCCTCCTTCCAATGCTCCATTTGTTGAAATGGCACAGATAGAGAGAACTGTCATGACAAGGATGAAATATGCCAGGACTAGTTGAGAAAATGTCTCCAAGAGTCCAGCTTGGCCGACGACAAAACCTGAAACAGAAAAAATTTGAAAGAGTCATTAAACACCATAGAATAATTTCATACAACTATTAGCAAAAGTAAGCACACCCTTGGCTTTCTTCCGCTAACAAATTACCTATGGCATTCTAATTTACAGAAGTCTAGCTTGATCTCAAAATATATGGCACAAAAAAGATAAAGGCTTGTGAAAGGCAGATTTTGCACAAAATGTCTGCGTTCATAGAAATTGTGATGAAAGCGTACATTTTTTTAATGGCTGGGTTGAGTTCTTACTTGCAAAAATAGTTTAAACTCTGGATTTGCTGCAAACCACTGTTTCTTCCTGTTTGAATTTCATTTTGTCATTTGACCAGTTTAAATTTCAGTGCAGGTTATACATCACATGCATGACATTTTATTTCTTGCCCCCATATCTATGTTATTTATAAGGCCATCATATCTACATTATTAAGGCCATTAGAAAAATTGGTAAAATGCCCTGGCACTTGATAGTTATGAACAAAAGAAATGTATAGAAAGTTGGAAGAAATTTTGTCCACTTTGCAACTTTTCCTTTCAACTTAATGCACTATTAGTAGAAACTAATTAAAGCAGATAACACACTTTGTTTATTCTTGGTGGTCCTGTCGGTGAAAAAAAAAAAAAATAAAAAAAAAATTAATGATTGTCAGAACTGTACCACTAAAGAGGCCATTATATCATATTATCAGCGACAGCATACTTGGACATATCATGTGTGCTGCTATTTATGGAGCATAAGGTGAATCATGACCTACATTATGTGTCCAAAGAGCCATAGCATTAACATCAGGGTGATCAGCGCTGTGATTAGGCTCTTCGCCTGTCATGCAGCAGACCCAAGTTCGATCCCATGCACGGACAATCTGGGGTTTTTTCTGTTGAGATTTTTTTCCTACTCAGCCCGGGATGGCCCTGGCAGGGAGGGTTGAAGTAGCCAATAACTTAAAATGACCTTCTAGCGTTGCAAGGAACGTAAAACTGGCAACCAAACCAATCCAATCTGACCAGTCATTGCATTGCTTCAATAATGCCTGGTGAGACAGCTTACTGCAATACAATTTTGAAGCTTGAGCTGTGATACATATTGACATGTAGTAGCCATGATCGGAGATGGTCCAGTCACGACAAAACTTGTAATAATATGCAGGTCACTTGAATTATAAGAAAAGATCATGTAAAATCCAGACTTCACACCAAGATTTGCTTTCCCAACATAAAGCCATGCAGCTTGAACAAATGGTGAGACCTATCTGTGCCTATTCTAACATTTTCCCCCCATGCAAACTTAGTACGATAGTGGCGTGATAGAGCAAACATAATCCCATACCCATATGGTATGGTGCTATATTTAGCTCAGGGTTTCCATATTCTCAATCTGACTCTTCCTCACAACGCACACTTTCTAATTAAATACTGTGTATATACATCTCTTCTCCCGACAAATAACTTTATGTGATAATGGATTAATAGACAATTTAATGTAATAATACAGGGTGGTTTTGTTTAATAGTTATCGATTCTAAATTTAACTAACCCAAAGACGGTAAGAGAGAACCACTTAATTTTGTTTTCTACCAACCAATCCTCACTCATTTTAATTTTTTTTCTGGTACTAAAATCAACCAATTTCATAAGCACAATGCTCGACAGTGCCAATTTGCGCAAACAGGTTCTGATTGTTAGAGAAATGACGCTAATCTTGCATTTACCAAGCCTGTCTTCTGCATGTACAAAGCAGATCACACACCTCTGCAATTTTGAGAAGATTTCAACTGAACAGTCCAAAACTCAATCAGACTTTGGTAGGGACATGACGTAGTGTTAATTGCTATGATAACAAAGATGGCAAAAAGCGGATTTGCGAATTGCATTTTCTGATCAATTAAAAAGACTTCATTAATTTGATATCCCCAGAAACATCCATCCCTTTCTAACTTAAACCTACAAATTTCTTTTTTGAAAGACACGAAACCAGAGCTTGCTAAACATTATTCCATTTGGAAAAACAGTACTGACCACCTTTTAATGCCTTACAATAGTTCCTAGCAACCCTTCTTTTTGTGTACCAGTGCACTGTCTTGACAACATGACCTAAAAAGGGCCTCGTTCCATTAACTCCTTTTGAAAATGCCTTCTCTATCAACATACTCTATTAAGTAGCTCAGAAAAAACTTGAATGGTCAGTGAATGATGTGCAAAAAAACCATTTACTTTTTATCTCTCGCTGTTTTTAAATCATTTCAGTTTAGAATTGATCGATATAAAAAACAAAACAACCCTGTATTATTGTGTTTATTTCAGTTGAGAGTTCCAAGTGAAATGAGTGATCTCCATTGTTAGTAAAAGTATTTTTGCAACACTTATAGTTATAATGTCCTTTAAGAGTCATGACCTCCTTTTTATTTAAAATCCATCTCTGATGGACTAAGAGATCAAAGCCATGAAAACTTTTTAAAAATCCGAGTGTTTCAGGATTTGAATGGCAGATCTACATGTTTATAAGTCGGCAATTTATCGTTCAGATACCTTATTTCAACGTTAACTTATCTTTTTCTGATGCCATCACAGGAAAGATTATGATATGAGACAATTCTACAGACCACACTTGACCTGTCAGTATCAAGCTCATTGTGGATAGTCAAACTATAATCAATCATAGGTCAAACCATCATCTATGATTCAGGTCAACTAGGTGTAGATTCTGGGTATGAGATAATATATTATATATATTTCATAATGCCTAAATAAAACTAATCGGGAAGATACTCTCACTCAATTGGGAATAGCTACTCTGTCTTTAATTTTTTTAACTTGTGTACTTTTAAAAAAAAACAGATCACTAAAGATTCAGGTTTCCAAACAACTCTTAATCCTCTTAGTGCTGGGCTAAAAGAAAATCCATATATACCCAGAATGTGGGCTGAAATTACATAATGCCCAATAGGGAAGGACATCAATTGTGGAATAACTAGTGGTTGACTTTATCATTCTGACCACATATTTTCTGAAAATAATAATTTGGAACAAAATTTGTAGCCATAGGTCACATTTGGAAGAGGAATTCATGGGCAGGAAAGAAAAAATTTTAAATTTTAGAAGTGAAAAAAATTACCTTGGTTATGACAACTGGGATAAAAACAAACAACAAAGGACATACAGTCGAACCTGCCTATAACTGTCACTCAAGAATAAAGAGAAAATTTACCTATATTGGTAGGTGGTTGCTAACTCTATGAACTACTTGTAAGCCCAACTAAAAAAAAAAGAATGTAGGGGCTTATACGCGCTTAGGGACCCAAAGTTGCCGGATCAGGTTGAGTTTGAACAATAACTTTTTTTTACGGCAAATCTTCTCAGAAACAACCATCATGAACAGACTGAAAAGCCGCTATGGATAGATGGCAGCTAAGGCAGGTTCAACTGTACATGTAAAGGAGATTCTAATTAAAACTGTTAAAATCACATGCCTGTAAAGTAAAACACAAAACATATTTCTTGCATTTTCTGGCCTTTGTGCTCTTTTTCCACCACTAGGGTGGGATGAGGAGGAGATAGAGATGATAAGAAAAAAGACAGGCGAGAAAGAAAAAACCACTCCTCTTCTTTTCTTGGGCATCAATAAAAACCTGAATCTAGCATTTGACATTGATTTATGAACTAGTCTGTGCTTCATTTCCCTGACCTTAACTTTACCTGCATCTCCCATCCCTTCCAAATTTGCTAAACATCAGACTGGTGCCCATACTCTGGCGCAGTCTGGTTGTCTTTGTGTTATGCGGTCTTATGTTAACAGGAGCCTCCCTTTCATTATTTGAAGCTTGGTCCGGTCACTACACAATGATGGGTTACGACAGTTCAGAAGCAGAGAACTTGTCCAAGAGCAAAGCTATAAACTTTTGACAAATGAAGGGGAGAAACGTTTAGGATCGACACTGATCCTGAGATTTACAATTTGATTAAGTGAAAAGCAAGAAGAGACTGCTGAGACTGTCATCGAAGTTAACCTATCTTTAATCCACATAAGGCATAAATGCACAGTGGTGTCTACCCTCAGTGATTTGACGAGGGTCACCTTCCTCCTCAGGTGTCCAGTGTTACTTTTGCTCCCAAGCAACGGGACCTTTGGAGGAGACCTGTTTTTTGAATCACCATGATCATTCAAAAATTTATAAGAAAATGTGTAAAAGAACTCATAACATAACACAATAAAAAAACATTCAATAGAGGCCTCTAAATCTAGAGATATAATCTTGATCAATTCAACATTCTCTCACACATGCGGGCCACTGCTCACTCATTCCTGGAAGAAATGTTCACAAATATAATTCTACCTTCTCATACTGTATTTGTACACCGGTTGACAATTATAGAATATGAGGGGGTTTCTATAATTTTAAACCAATTTACAAATAGAATACAAAGGGGGTGGTGGGTTGGAGTAGAGTGGGGGTTAAAGTTTGCACACTGATTTTCCATGGTGTCTAAAACCGAATAGGCTACTTTTCAAAAAGGAAACCTCCATGGTATTTCTTATTTTGAATCTTATTTTCTTGGTGGAGAGAGAAAAGAGTACTGGTCTACTTGATGGTCTACTGAGATAAGGGGGCCTACCTGGATTCCCCCCAGGCTGAGTATGGTCTACGTATTGCGTCAATATCGGACAAAGGGTCGTGGGTGGTCACAGTAGTACATTTTGACACTTGATGGACTGTGTTTGTTGAAATTGAATGGTCGTTGGAAATTTCGTGATTTATTGTTGTGTTTGTGGGGGTAAGGTAAGAACAAAGGACTTGGCAAATAGGTGACGAGGGTGAGGGGCTAGAGACGAACAGACATGCAGGCGTTGAATGCATTTAGATAGGTGTTGAAGTATGGAACAACGACTGTGTTTGCAGTTGTTGTCTATGAGTCAGCGAAGTTTTGTCTTAGACAGCCTAACTCAGGCTGATTTTAGAACAAAAGATGTGTGTGTGATTGTATTGCAGTGTTTGTTGAGGTTATGACTTCTATAGACTTTACAAGCAGCTGGCGAGCATAAGTGACAAGATGATGAGACGCTAGATGAGTTTAGATCAAGTAGAAGTCTTTAATGCTGCCAATGACAGTCCTAAGCCTGCATAAAAGCAGAAAGGGACAACATGCTTAGTATTGTAGTTTAAGGTAGATCGTCAATTAGACCAGTTGTCCTCCTGAACTCTTGGTAGCCTGTCAAGTAGAACAGAAACCAGAAGAGTTAAATTCATTAATCCTATAGGCAAATCACATCTGCTGAGTTGGAAAAGCATTGTTGACCAATTTCACCAGTGGCGCCAGACGAGCTCTTAAGTCCTTCAAACATTCATCATATTTTTTTTTTTGCGTGAGTGGATGGGAGGGAGGGGGGAGGGGGAGCTGTGTTGGTTTGGTTTGGGGTGGGTTTTTCTTAAAATTATATCTAAAGTGCTCCAACGGAAAAAAAATCCCTCGGATGCATTCACTCACTCAGAAAACAGCAACACAAGAGAAAGAAACAAACCAAGCATTTACCCCCATGATAGCCAATTGTGCCAGACATCACATTACATTGCCTGTCATATCTCTTAGGCAGTGGCTATATATGTATGTCCCGAACATACGTATAGCCCAGCGAGTACACTAGGCTATACATATCCCGGACATACGTATAGCCTAATGAGTTTAACTAGGCTATACACATGTCCTGGACATACGCATAGTGCAACTAGCCCCCCTAGGCTATACACATGTCCCAGTTTAATTAGTGTTGTGTATAAAGACTTCACGGACATGTGTATTATAGCCTAATCTAGCCTATTTGCCTATACGTATGGGAGACATACGTATAGCCACTTCGTATTCAAACTGAGGCCATCAGCAATTGTCATTGTGCCATTACTGATTGTTTCATAGGTGTGGGCAGTGGCGGGTGAGCTTAATTTATTCATGTTTTTTTTGGCAGTCGTACATCACTTGGGTAAGTGCTGCCCAAAATCTTTCCCCCTCTTGTTTAGTAGGGAGATGCCTGATAAGAACGTTCAGCAAAAAAAGAAAAATTCGAGCATGCGCTGTGTAAACCGATGTTCAAATAGAAAACTCCCAGAAATTTATATTTGTAGACTGGTGCACAAATATATAGATCTAGATCTAGACACCCCCATTATTCTATATTTTTGTACACCAGTTTATAAAGATAGACTTCGTTTAAAATGAAAGCACAATGCAAGTACTTACCAGCACGTAAATAAAGTAATGTTGAAAACATTGACATGGCCACTGGGCAAAAGACACCCATGAATGTGCCAAGCGTTCTCCTTGAGGAATTTCGTTCTGAAGAAACTCCAGGGCCATCATTATCTGTGGGATTTGGTGGTGCAGTACTTAAACTCCTATTCAATCTGTGCAGATGTTGATTTAACCCTGATGATTCTCCAATACCACTGCTGTCTGCGCTATCATATCCAAATCCTTGTCTGTTTCGAATCACTACATCATCATTTGAATCATATCCCAACAAACGAGTTCGTTCAGAAGCCATCTCTTCCATACTCTCCTCCACCTCCAAATGGCTATCTCTGTCTTGAATTTGGGTATTCATCAAATTGCTTCTTTTATCAGTCGAATATCTTTGAACAACTGACAATCTTATGCGAAATCTCTACTCTATCAAGATCTAATCTACGCTTACATGTGGATCCTACAACCACTGCAGAGATCAAAATCTCAAATCTACTGTCTTACTACTCTTACGCAGGCGTCGCAGGTGCCCCTTCCCAACCTCCAGATTTTGATCTCTGCTAACAGTTTCAATTATCTGTTGTAGTTGTGTTCGTTTATTTCGAACCTGGGGCCTCCTTAATTTAAAAGGTTGTAGCTTGTACAACTGTATCCATCTCCATCGACTGTCGATGTCTGCGTTCCAGTCAACACTACACACACAGTTCGTGCTCAACATCTGAAATCAGTCAGCTGATAAGATACGAGTCCTCCTCCAAATAGAGCTAATTGTTTACCTCTTCACAATTTCACTTCCTCCTTCCACGCGCATGCGCGGAGTGCAAACATAACCGGCCGATACTATTTCGCAAAGTTTCAACATTTACTTAATTGTTTTCTAATGCCATTTTTATACTATCGTTTTGGCCTTGTGTATAATAATCAGCTAATTATTACGGTCCACGTGGATTATCGTCGCGATGATTACTTTCCTTATATTGTACCTAAAACATCAGGAAGATTAAGGGTATCAACAGTACTTGCATCAAAAAGCCTACTGACTTACAAAATAAACATTATTATTATGTTTAGTAAAGGCTGAATTTTTTCATTTTCAATGAGAAAAGGCCGAGTGTTTAACACGGCAGAACTGATTTGAAAATGTTCAGTATTCGCCAAAGGAAAGCCACAAGGAAAAGCTTTCATAAGCACGTGATTCGACACACCCGCTCGTATCGGCCACTCACGTGCGTGTGTGTCACGCTGTGTGATGGAGTGTGCAGTTGGTTTTGTTTTCAAGCCTAGCCTCGTCGTTCGCCTGCGACGCACACCTCGCTCTCTCATATCACTATGACAATCGCGTATTAAGCGTGCCTGTGTGTGTGTGTGTGTGTGTGTGTGTGTGTGTGTGTGAGAGAGAGAGAGAGAGAGTGAGAGAAAGAGAGAGACAG
>JAUKPP010273165.1:0-11090 GCA_032273245.1 Phyllaplysia taylori | reverse complement strand
GGGAGGGGGGGGGGTTAGGGTACGCTCTCTAAACAAGCTCGATAAATTGGATGGAAATTTTATACAACATTGTAGTGTGTGTAAGGGTGAAATTCCTAGGCCTCTTGTTGAGCATTGGTTTGAACTTTTCGATTGTTTGTGGGCTGTTTTCGTACAATCTGTTTTTCTAGAAAATTCCAGTAGGAAGTAATTGAAAAACTCCAAGTCTAGGGAATGCAAAAACCTTTTATTTGGAACGTTTTGGCTTATTGGGCATTTCCAAATCTGGTGGATGAGCAAGGAGTGACTTTAGACTCTAAAGTCACTCCTTGCTCATTAGACTGATGGATCTGGGCATTCTCAATAGCTTCTCCCAAACTTCCCCAGAATGGTTAGATGTTCTCCGGATATAGCTGTCGTGGTTCTGTAGTCTTTTTTTAAAAACTGAAGCAAGAACTGTCCAGAGTTGATCCTTCCTCTGTAGCTGACCCCAGCCCACGCCGTGCCTGTCCCGGTCTTCGAAACAAGACCTGATATGTGTGAACCCAAAAATCGCAGGGCTCGCGGAAAATTTTAAAAATTCTATAATCTCCCTGTTGAGAGAGAGAGAGAGAGAGAGAGAGAGAGAGAGAGAGAGAGAGAGAGGGAGGGGGTGTAAGGGGGGTAGGGTGGGTGAGGGGGTGGGGGGGGTGACAGAGATGCATTACGAGCATGAAAGACTGCAACATGCCCAAAAGTCCTCCATAACATCGTCTGAAAGAGCAAAACTACTGGTGCCTCTATAAGTAAGTAAATTCTAAAACTTCTAACAAAGTATTCTGATACAAGATCACAATTATTGATTTTTCTTTATTAAGGATCTATGAGACTATTGACACTGTTATATTAATTCTTTACCATGAAGGTAGGTAGAAGTTATTTACTTCATGAAGTATCAGCTTCTTTTTTTAGCTGTTTTCGCTTTTGAGGTAAACCAGGACAAGAGAAACTCGCAGAGGGAAAAGCGTGGAGCCGGTCAGACCAGAGCCCCCGCCAACTGCGAAATTGTTTCAAATCATAATATACACACGACTAACCTGTAACTGAAAAGCCTACTTTGAAATAAATATTTCCCTCCTGGTTTTAGAGGACGCTCTTTATATGTAATTTTCATTATTGTATTAGTATTTTATTTCTCTGGTCTGAAATACTTGGGAGAATAACATTGCTGATTATTCGAATGAGATCAAATGTATTTACTGAATACCTTAAGTTTTAAACACAACAAAAAATTCGATCATACACTTCATTCCGCCAGTGACGACAACAGTAGAGTCTAGTTTGTTTCACCGGCGACATTAATTCAATTCAAGAGCTATCATAAATTTTGTACCACGTATTGAAATTACCCTTGACCTTTTTCGATACATTTTGCCGATAAAATTGTTAAATACTTTAAAATTATAAGTCTTTCTTTTGAGAGAGCAGAAAGTAATGCTCCTCGGAGGGGGCCTACTATAGAAAATCTTTTAAACTTTTTTTTCTACTATTACTAGGCCTAATAAATAATAGGCTGATAATTACATCTTCTCCTAGAAGACAAAAGGAAGAGAGAGAAAATACCATTTTATTCTTTCCCGAAGGGAAATTCATTTTATGTAGATATTTCATAATGATCCTCTTAAGACTACCAATAGCTTCAAACGTCTCTAAGCACTCTCCGAGCAAGTGAAAACGCGCTAATTTACTGGAGAGTGCGGATGAGATCCAGTTTCTTCTCGTCAAAGAAAGAAAGGCGCGGGGAACAAAACAATTATCCCGAATCAAGTTGATCTTTTGCAAAATATCTTTTGCAGCTTCAGCGCACTTAAAGCAAGTCCTTGAGTTTTTATTTTTAGTTCCGATTCTGTTCTTTGTGTTGCGTTGTCAACTCTTATTCCTTACGTGTTTCTTGTTCAGATGTTGTTGTTTTTTATTATTGTTGCCTGACAAAGATTGGAGTCCAGTTGAAAACTTGCCTCATAAAATATGTTTAACTGTACACATTGGTTGAGTGTGGTGTGTGTTTTTTTTTTAGCTTTTCACTCTATGTTTTTTACCACCCATCAACTCTTCTGAATCCCTGTGGATCCCTTTGTGTACTCTCTCCGTTGGAATGCCACTCCCACCGATTTTCTCTTGAAGAGTTAAAACGGTGGAGAATCAATATAATTCAATATCATCTTAAAACAATCTAGATCCATTCCCAGATTTTTTGTAGGTAAAAATCTGGGAGATCTCCAGTTCATGAAATGGCTGAAGTCGAGTGATAACTCCAATTTCCGGTGTAGTACTCTATTTTCTCGCTGATTGTTTAGCAAAGAGGCGAATATCCCACTACAGCCCTTGTACTATTCGCCCTTATGCAAAACAACCAATGATCTGTCAGCAGCAAAATAAATCCGCGATAAACGTCTCCTGTTGTTAACTCCTCTAGTATACCACTGATAAAATACCAAGACTCGGTGTGCCAAATATTTTCCTGACATTTCATCCAAACATAACTTGACAGATAATCATTATTGTGGGGAACACAATGCCAAATTATGCATACAGTAATTTGTTTTTGCAGAGTATCCAGATATTGCAAGTCAAGCTATCAATTTTGATTGCAAAAAATGTTTCAAGTCCATCGAGTGACACTGTGAGAAGTACGTCAAACCTGATGTCGAGAGAAAAGTGGTCGTTTTTTGACAGGTGGTCGTCTTAGAGAGGGATAATTTTCATTTTAAAAACATGTAATTTGGAAGTCAACGGAAAGTGGTCGTTTGTGCAAGTGGTCGTTTGAGCAGGTTCAACTGTATAGTTTTTATTTTGAGTCTCTAATTCTACTTAGAAAGTGAATTCATACAGTTTGGTAAGTGTACACTGCGTTCGACGGTGTCTGTGATGTAATAGTCAGGCTCTTCGACTGTCATGCGGAAGACCCGAGTTCGATCCCCACGTGGGGACGAGCATTTACGCTTTTCATCAAGGATTCCTCTCTCTCAGTCCGGGGTTGCCCTGACAGGCAGTGTCGAAGTAGCCCGTCTCTTAAATGACCTTACAGTGTTGCACGGGACGTAAAACTGGTAACCAAAGCAAACCCAACCCAAAAAAAACACATAAAAAACTAACACAAACACCCCCTCCCCCGAAAAAAGGAGGAGATTCCACTACATGTACGTGTGTAATGATAATCAAAGTAGATCAAACAGCAACCCAAGGGACATAACCCAATTATTGCATTTGTTGCCCAAATGTACACCCATGCTTATCTTCCTTCTTTGTACTTGCTTTAAAAAAAACAACCGCAAGCGAAAGAGGGAAGGAGCGAAAGGGAGAGAGACAGAGAGAGAGAAGGAGGAAGCAGAGAGAGAGGAGAGAGACAGAGAGAGAAAGAGAGAGACAGAGAGAAAGGAGAGAGACAGAGAGAGAAAGAGAGAGACAGAGAGAGGAGAGAGACAGAGAGAGTGAGGAGAGAGACAGAGAGAGAGAGAGAGAGAGAAGGAGAGAGACAAAGAGAGAGAATGAGAGAGACAGCAAAACCAAACCAAAATAAACCAAAAGCTGTACAGATCCTGTGTAAAAACTACTGACTGCTTCACGTTGTCTTAAACACAGTAACCATGATATTGTATTTTTCTTTATTGGAGAAAGTTAGCCGTGGCAAACTTTGTGAATTATTTCACTTTAGGTTACTGTATCAGGGCAAAATGAAAATGATGTGACACACACATGGTTCTGTCTCCGAGTCAATGGCTGCAACCATCATGTCCAAATGTTGTATCGATAGTGGCAGTAAATTACTCAGTGACTGCATTGCACCAAAAACCATAAAAGAGTATGATTACACCTAGCAGTCATCAAGTCATAAGAGGTCTTAAGACTGGATTGCACTTTTGCTGCATTAACGGGGCAAGTCTAAGGCTCTACACTCTCGCGGTACAGAGCTAGACTGCCATGGCTCTGTAGGTCGTAAAGACTACTTGAAGGGTGCATAACATGTATTTTATAAGGCCTAGTTCGACGACAACAACAATCTGGAGAAAGTAGTCCTAGATCTAAAGTGTTGAAAAGTGAGAACAACCAAACAATATGAATAGTCAAAACAAGTAAATGATACAGTTAAATATCTGTTTTATTTTATTGAAAAATATATTTGTGTAAATTCAATTTCAATATAATATGTGATTTCTCTGGCTTTATCCTCGGAATATATCAAATGTTGTGTGTCTATGATGGAATCCTAGAATAAGTCTAACACATTAACAAGAAAGCATGATAAAGATGTACATGTATTACTGAATTGACATTAAGACAATACAGAAGTCGTCCTCGTCCGTCGCCCTGAGGAGAAATGGTTAGGCTCTTCGCCTGTCATCTGGGAGACCCGAGTTCCATCTCTGTTGCTGACTGTCTGCGCTTTTTCTACTGGGATTTTCTCCCTCTCCGCCCAGGTTGACCCTGCATTTAACGCATTAAACTTCCTTACACTGTAAAGATACTTCTTTTTTTCATGGTTTTAATTTTTGCGTTTTTCACTAATTTTTTTCAAATTGGCGAAAATAACAACCCCATGAAATTTTTCAGTACAACGCAGTGCAAAATAATCAGTGAACGAGTTTACGAAAGGGGCATAACACCAGTTACTAGTATCTCCCTTTCTAAAGTTGTTCCCTCGCTTAGCATTTACCTTTCTTTCCTTCCTCTTTCTTTCCTTGGTATGATAATATCTTGTTACTACATGGAGTAACTGAGAAATTAACGAAAATTAAAACCTCTCAAAACTGGTTTATCTCAATTTAATTTCTCGAAAAATAAGTCCACTCGAAAAAAAACATGTTTACAGTATTACAATGTTGAACTCATTTCTTAGTGTAAACATTATATTATATATATATATATACATATATATCATCTAAAATAAAGAACAGGCATGTAGTATATATTCAGAATATTGAACTTTCTGCTACCATGCTAGCTGTATACATGTTCAGAATGTAAGGAAGTCTCTAAAATAAAGTACATACATGGTATTCATTGCAAATATTTTCAAACATCTTAACAATTCTGGAAACAATGAACACAACACAGGTTTGCACAACATCATTGAAAAACAAAGTCTGCAAATCAAATTATTCCTTCTCTGATCACGATAAGGCAGAGTAGCAACAACATGTAAAAATTTAACATTAGAAAAGAATATTAAAAAATTAATTAACTACTCACTGTATGGATAAATTACCATTATGCGCTTACTGGCAACTTTGATGGTGTCGTCTCAGGAAAAAAGGCAACATAAGAAATGTACATTATGTAATATAAAGATACCATAAAAATTCTAAAATGCTACAGCAGATTAAGAAAGCTTGTTCACCAAAGGCATGGAGGCATTACTTGTACTATAGACAGAGCGATTACATATATGCTTGGGGAAACTCGTCAGCCTTGTATAGCGCATATCCCCTCTCGAAAGCAAGCTCAATGCGCTTTACAATCATTATTACCCCAGCAGACAAAGTGATTCAGAAACCTTTTCAACTTCCTGGGAAGCATACAGTGCAAGCTGCCATTTAACTAAAGCACCAACAAACAGACAAGATCATTTGCTGTCTATAGCCGGATACTCATTTACACCTAGGTAAAGTGAGGAAAATTTGCGTCAAGTGCCTTTCCAAAGGACACAATGTCAGGCCCAAGTTGGGATTCGAACCCGCCGCAACCTTCCGATTATGAGTCCGACAGCCTAACCACTACACCGATGCCATATAACCCGTAGCCATAAATAGATTTACCTGACATCTAGAATGCTACTATAAACCTTGCCTTTGCAACTATGTAATCACTCTATTTTTAGTACATGTACATGGCATACTATCTCTGATCAAAAGGTACTAAAATGGCTGTAAAAAGTACAATCTAGCTCCTGGTATAAAGCACCTTTAGTGAATCTGACTGGCGATATCTCGAAACTAGAAACGTGACAATAAGCAAATTATAGACTGTTATAGGTAGCTTGACCGTATGTGGAGAGTAAGGTTTGAGACTAAAATTAAGCAAAGAATAGATCATAGAGCCATCAGCTATCCCTAGAATCAAAATGAAGAAATTACTGATCTGACATGTATAAGATAAAAAACCTTGCACCACAAGATTTTACAGGGTCATTAAAAAAATGTGTTAACCAAACTAGAGCATTATTCGTGCATATTAAATCCTGCATCTTATATTCTGCTCACAATTTAAGCTGGTAAGAGTAAAAAATTGATGTTTTGAAAGAAACGTCGATATAAAAAATGCATGAGTGCATCCCACATGTTTTCTCTTGAGTAGCCTACCTCTGAGACATCCCATTTTCAAAAACCAAAGTGAACAAAATCAGGTTATAATATACATGAAGGCACAACCAATATTCGTCAAATTGCTGGACCCTTCATTGACATTGAATCACTCACTTATAACAATCTATCAGAATTGTATTCACTTCACTAGTGCTATTACAGAGAGGCGAATAGTCCATTACAGTCTTTGTAGTAATCGCCCCTTTGCAAAGCAGATGATGTCTTGCCGTTTGAAGTTTAGCAAGAGAGATGCACTTCACATTCTTTTGATTGAAATATTTTTGTTGGCATCAAAACATTTTGCTGGAAATCTGAAAGGACCCAACAGCAGAAAGCTGGCGCTCCTATAAAAGATTAACAAAGAATTATCTAAAACTAAAACCTCTATGCGCTTCACAATCATTATTACCTCACCAGACCAAAGTCATTCAGAACCCTTCTCAACTCCTTGCGAGGCATACAGTACAAGCTGCTATTTGAACAAGCGCTCAAACACTAACATCCTGACAAGATTAATTAGCTTGCTTGTAGTTGTTGAAGGCACAAGTGCTCAAACACTAACATACTGACAAGATTAATTAGCTTGCTTGTAGTTGTTAAATGCATCTCGAATGAGCTGCTCAGGAAAAGCTGGGAACAATTCCTTCACCTTGGCCAAGAATCCTTCGTCCCCACCCTCCACCTCAATGGGCTGCAAGTCTCCTGCAAGAGAAAGAGAAACAGAATAAAATGATATGGAAAAAAAAAACCAACAATTATTTTCATTGTAGACTTAATTTAAGTATGGTTGGTTGTTAGTGTTTTTTTCACACCCTTTGTGATTTAAACTTAACACCTGCCCACCTACTTTGGAATGTTATGTAGCACCGAAATTACCTTACCGAGTAATAAAAAAAAGCCAGAGAGATCACTGGACACGTTTTCCCATAAGTAGATAAATTGTTGAACAACTCCAATTTTAAGAAGATTAACAGCATTTTGAAAGATTCCCCCCTCACCCTCTTTCTCAACAAATTGTAAAATCACGCAGCAGAATATGGAGACCCCATAATCTTTATTTGTAAAAAAACTGCAGTGAATTGCATAATTACAGTTCAGCTTAGTAGTATGTGGTGTCGGTGGCCTAGTGGTTCAAATCCCAACTGGGGCCCGAAGTTGTGTTCTTGGGAAAGGCATTTTGCATGAATTTTCCTCACCACACCCAGATGTCAATGGGTACCCGGCTACGAACAGCGAAAATTATTGTCAGTATTAAAGAATACAAAGGGCTGTTATTAATGAGCACATTTTCTCAATGTTATTGAGTTTGCTGGGGGTAGTACATGTAATACATTTATCTGTCTATATTGCAGTAAAATTGTATCCCAATATGAGTATTGTTTACTGTGATTGTAACATTGTATTACTATTATTCTGTTCTTGGGTGCTGCACTGTGGCTACAGGCAACAGTGAGTGTATATGCATACTTATCATTACATGTATGTATAATCGCTAGTATGAATATGAATTTCCAGACGGGGATAAATATAGATGACTTTTTTTTTCTTTTCTTTGAATTTCGAAAAGCTTCACCACTATCAAAAGGTAGGTTGCTTTAGTCGCGTTTGCCAGGGCTACCCAGGGCCTAGTGTGGATTAGTCAGTCCATCTAAAAATAGAAAGTTTTTGATAGGCAACGTTTGACAGAATAGACCATACCAAATTTTTGCTCTGAATATTTTCAAATAAGCTATAATCCTCATCAATGCAAAACGGATGTTATCACAGAGATATATTTATAGTCACAATCTCATTTAAATAACTATGCAAACATCAACAACAGCCTCCAAGTCACAAACCTTTCTCATTCTCCAACATTATCCTCTGATTCACAACGACTGCCGCCTTCCTCCCAGGAAAACCAACGATGCGGAGAGATCCATGAAATGGCGACGCAGCTGGATTCTCAAACACCTGGTCAAAATAGCCGCTAAAATCCTCCAGACTTGTGACAGTTTCTGGTTCCACCCAGTAGAACCGTCTCCACCCGTCGACGTAGAGATCTAGGGGCGGGTTATTCCTCCCTGACGCCGCCACTGGACAACCTTTTCTGTGCATCCGTAAGACTTTCCCTTCATGCCGGATAAGTTTATACTCGAGAAACGAGTCCCTGAATTCATCAGTCTCTTTTTCGAAGTCCAAACTAATGATGCGGAATGTGGCGAACCCGTAGCCCACCTCTACAAGGAACTTGTCCCCTGGCTTGACCAAATCACTGACCACAACGACCACATGATTATTTTCAAACTGGACGGATGATGTACATGAGGCGTGTGACATTGCCACCTTGTAGCCCAGGGCCTGGAGCAGATAGAAGGCGCCAACGTTGAGGTTGTAGCATAGACCGCCAACACCGGATACCAGGTCAGATTTGATCTCTTCCAAGGTCGGACGCTTCCTGAGAGGGTTAGACAAGCAAAGATTAGAGTAGAATATATGAAGACTTGGTTATCGTTTCACACAGGCGAAAGTCACATTTCATTGCCTAGAGAAAACAAACGAAAACATTTCTGTTTCAAGAATGCAAGAAGATTTTTTTTCCACATAACATTATTGCAAATGGTAGAAAAATATAAGCAAGCATACTTTTTTCAAAAATGAAATTATAAAGCTTTAAGGATGTTATCAAGACAGTAAATTGAAATCCCCCCCCCCCCCCCCAATTACTTGAGCAATTGTGGAATAACTATTTGGGAGGGTTTTTTTTGGATACCAGTTTTACGTCCCCTGAAACACTGTAAGGTCATTTAAGAGGCGGGCTACTCAGACCCTGTCTTTCAGGACCAACCAGGACTAAGAGGGGAAAAAATCCCAGCAGAACGAATCGCAGATCTTACGCACGTGGGATCGATCTTGAGTCTTCTGCGTGATAGGAGAAGAGCCTAGCTGTTACACCACAACGCCAGTGGAATGACTGTGACAATTTGTTGTTTGCTTGGTTGAGGTTTTATGGCATTACCGAGACAATAAGGTTATTTTGGTGCAAGGAAGTAGATGGCGTGTGGACAAATGAAATTACTAGATGTAACATTCTATTTAGGTGTGTTTGTAATGTTAGTATTATATAAGAGCATTTGGTTAATGCACATGTAGTATTGCATGCCATTGTAAACACAATTTCCCCACTGGATCAATAAGATCGTCCGGGGTTGTTTTTTCCTGCTGAGACACTGTCCTTAACCCAGATTGGCCCTGACAGGCAGAGTCGAAGTAGTCCATCTCTGAAATGACACTACAGAAAGGGTCGAAAAAGACCACATACAAAATTACCTTTCAGTTTGGCAAGGGGCAACCGGCACTGTGGTATAATGGTTAGGCTCTTCGCCTGTCATGTGGAAGACCCGAGTTTGATCCCGGTCGCGGAAGATCTGCGTTTTTTTCTGCTGGAATTTTCCCCTTGAAGTAGCCCGTCTCTTAAATGACCTTACAGTGTTGCAGGAGACGTAAACTGGTAACCAAACCAAGAGGCAACTACCCTGTCCCAACCCCCAAAAACAACAAAACACAAAAACAAAACTAAACCCCAACAACCAACGTAAAGCCACACCTGTCTGCCTTGGGCACACTGAGAAGCCTGAGGTTGGAGAAGGTCAGTTCTGTCTGCATGGCCACTACAATGTCCTCCAGGAGTGACCGGCGGTCAGTCTCCAGCCTCGCCTCCACGTCTGTCACCCCCAGTGTGTCCCCGGCAAACGTCACAGCTTCTGCTCCGGTAAACATGGCGGCTCTTCTCGGGATAGAGACGATTCTGTTGAGATGAAATAATAGAATACAATGTAGTATAGGTTGTTTGCTTCAGGTTTTACAGCACTATCGACACTTTAAGGTAATTAGTAGTAGTAAGTAGTGAATTATTTATAGAGGTGTCAGCCTCTGCTGTTCTAGCCTTTCTTGTTCAGTTTTTTACTTAAGCACTCAGGCAGGTTTAAGTTTCTCTGGGGGTTGCCCTTTGTGTGCTGCGCAGGCACTTCCTTGTCACAAAAAGCCACATTAGGCAAATTTATTTGAAAAAAAAAAAAATGTAAAATTAATTCTTTTTAAGTAAATGAATTAATATACAGATAAAGAAATAACAGAGCAAGAAAATACAGGTACAGTTAAACCTGATCGAGCGACCACATGTATAAGACTACCACCTGCACAAACTATCACTTTCTTCTATATTATAATATTATCCCTGTCTACGACAACCACTTGTCTACAACGACCCTTTTCCCTCGATATCAGGTGGTCTTTTTAGACAGGTTAAACTGTAGATGTAGAGGAGGACAATTGCAACACAAAAAAGTAGAAGAAACAGAGCCGAACACTTCTATTGGCAAATCATAGGCAAGGGAGCTAACTAAGAGAACTCTTTTGAGAAACGCAGGTAATATCTTTGGTTATGTCCCTTCGTATGCAACACGACCGCAATAAAACTTTCCGGCCGTGGATGCTTTGTTGCTGGTTTATCTTTAACCTGTTACTATTTTTCTCCTTTGTGTAAATTAAAACAATTGAAACAGATATCTTTGGAGTTAGATATTACTTTGCGAAAACCGTAAGATATGAAGAGACGAAAACAGCTAAAGAAGCAGGTGCCTCTATAAATAAAGAACACTCTCTCTCTAAACGAGACCGAAGACTTCCATGAAGCACAGTGAGCACGATCTGGCTTTTTTTTCTGCTGGGATTTTTTCCCTCTCAGTCCGGGTTGGCCCTGACAGGCAGGGTCGAAGTAGCCCGTCTCTT
>JAUKPP010273154.1:0-11092 GCA_032273245.1 Phyllaplysia taylori | reverse complement strand
TGGGGTAATAATGATTGTAAAGCGCATAGAGCTTGCTTTCGAGCGAGGAAATGCGCTATATAAATGCAATCTATTATTGTATGTGTATGTGTGTTTATCTTCACAAATCAGAAGGAAAAAATAAAACAAGAAAAATCGTGCTCCCCCCATCCACAGTCCACAAAAGCGATGCTTGCGGAGCCCCCGGTGCAGGGCAACTAAAATGTCATTACATCGCCAGCTGAAAGGCACTGAAAGCATCAGTGCATTCAATACCCTTGATAGCAGATGTGAAAAAAATGTATTGCTAATAAAGCAGATAGCAAAAATGATGACTTTGGGGCACATATTGAAAAGATTGTATAAACACTGTCATGTAAAGACGTCATGTTTCAGATAAATGAGACCCTTCGAGGAGGATCCTGGAAAAGTGTTGTATGTGTACGAGTGGCTTGTAAAGGTTGGCAGATGCGTGACTTCAGAAATTCTTAGCATGATTATTCTCAATGATTACATGACACAGGAGTCAACCGCAAGTTGCGTTCGCCTTTAGAGTATTCTTCTCATTTTTTACATTTGTAATGTATAACATTCTCCTGTAAATATACCTTTGATGATTTAATAAGGTTAAGATTATCGCCTTGGTGAATTGCAGTTTCATTAAAGAGAGATCAGAGTAATAATGCGTCTATTCTCACCATCGTATCTTAACTATTATTATTTTCTATTGGGTTCGGTGTGTTTCGTGTTCACACTGCTTTCATTATCGTCTCCGGCGCATGTCCCGAATACCTTCTTAATCTTTCTTCATTATTTGTTCGGCACGTCCTGATTTCGTTAAGCGGATAGCTGCCTTTGACCCTTCTACAGCCCTCGCCTTCCAGCTCTCATAACCACATGCAGAATTTGCCTTTGTTCACCAGGAGGCTCTCTTCCTTTTTTCTCTCTATGTCTCTCTCTCTCTCTCTTTATTCTCTTTCTTTTTATCTTTCTCTCTGTTTCTCTCTTTCTCCCTCTCTTTGAACGCTGTGTATATTTTTCTCCCCTTACTTTTAAAGCACTACGGTTTACTCTCTCTTTGCCTCTCCTCTTTTCTATTTTCCAATTTCTATTCTGCTCTCTCTCTCTCTCTCTCTCTCTCTCTCTCTCTCGCTCTCTCTCTCGCTCGCTCGCTCTCTCTTTCTGCTACCCACATTTTTCTCGGTAACGCTTCCTATATCTGTAAAAAAAAAATATTGTTGTCATCCATTCTGTTTATCAGACCGTTTGTTTACTGGTAAAACTATCAGACAAGCAGTACTCAAGCAGCAGAAAAGTCAAGCCAAATAGATAATAGTATTATAACTTTGCTGCGAATCGAGCTTGAAAGAAGGAAGTGATTGCCTTGGTTTTATTATGACTACTGGCTTCTCTAAAACGTTTTGTCCTATATCAAACAAACAAGAATTCAACAAATATAATTACAGTCTCTGTATCACTGCAGAACATAATGTCTACAGACACTCCCACGACCGAACGCTTGACAAATTTCTCGCTCTTCCCTGCCTTGTCTGTCCCATTCAGGATCTGCTGCATGCACGGCTTTAGGAGAATGGGGTGAACAGGGCGTGGGAGATTAACAAAGTATTATTTATATCGTAAACCACAAGAGGAAAAAATTGTCCATCCCTCTTCAATCTCGGCGTCTTTAAAGAAGTAAAAAAGGAAGATGATCGTTCTCCTCCGTCGGCGCATTTGGATTTTGTGTAGCGGTGGTTTTCCCCTACGCCGCATGCGTGAAGATGATTTTACGATTTCCTTGATGGGCAATTTTCTCGCATGTAGGGACTTCTGAGCCACTGGAACGTCTACCAGACTATTGAGGGTGGATGTGGGCAGGTTAAAGAAAGGACATTAATTCTGCTTACTTGGACTTCTCGTAAAAGTTAGGCTGGAATAGGTTTCTTTCGATTCTCGTGCACTTTATGAACACAATAAAGCCCAGTGTTATTGAAAACTAACATACTGATGCACTTGTAAAAAATATCCATAATGCAATTAAAGAGATGGGTCTGTGACCTTTATCACTTAAGTGAGCAGGACTAAAGTGCATGCCATTGGGAAGTGCGTAAAGAAATGCGTGTGTATACTCATTTTTTTTTATATTAGATTGTCGTATAGAAGAAGGGTTGGTGTGCGTTGATTTTAATTACGTTTTAAGAGAGAGCATAGGATGAAATTTTAAGTCGCATTAGGAAATTTGGTTCCGTATTTATCATCATGAAAGTGAAATGGGTTAAAGCTATTATAACTTTATGAAGATGTTATCATGCAGGATAAAACTTCTATTGACACCGTCAGGGCTCGGGGATAGTCGTAGTTTACAACTGTAGTAGCGACACTAAATTGAGCGTGCATTCGTTGTTGCATCAATGAAGACCTCGTTCAGCACAGTTATGCGCTGGCAGGCGTGAGGAATCCACCACGAGACGCTGGGTGGCGCCACTCAGCTTTATGGCGGCCTCAACACGTTCCTACAACAATCACGTTCCACAGTGAAGCAACGAGATTAAGGCCTCTCCCCGTTATTTAAATCATAATCATAATATAGTATTTTGTGATCACGTATCCCTTTGCTTCTGATTTTTATAGTTTTGATAGTTTAAGAGAAAATCTAAAAGGCGACGAAATAATTACAGTTCCGTATTGAATAAGATGATTTCAAAATTGCCCGTGAAGACGAATAAAGTTTTTCTCTTTCACGAGCGGGCTGGTTTTATCGGAACTAGGATAATCTATCTCTCACATATATGCCAACCTTTTCCTTTTTCTTGGGAATCGCCGTCCTCGTCTTATAACAAACCCAAACCGCATTCCTACTTCTATATTCTATGTGACTCTCCAGCTATACAACGATCTACTCTCCTTCAAAGCATATAAATCTGCCATTAAGTATCCGAGAAAACCTTTGCTGTCAACTTCCATACAAGTTCTGTGATGCTCGTCCTCATGCCCTTTCACTCCATCCCCCTACAACATAAAAGGAACACTCAGAAGAGTTTAGAAGTTTTCAAGAAAACCCAGGTTCTTCAAGTCAACATACGCCATGACCTTAGGAGCCCCGAGTCTCGTCTCTGCTGGCGTCAGTGTAGCACTGTAGGCAGCTACTGCATGTCTTTGTCATTCCTACACAAGTTTCATACAACATTACCGACTGGACTCTACCCTTGTGCTGCCCCTTTAAGCGTGAAATCTCCTTTTTGAGGAACCGGCCATATCAACAAAGAGGGGCAGTTGGACGTAGAATGAGTATACTATTCAATTTATGTTTATTCAATCTCGACTTGAATGGGATTGAAAAGCAAGCTGAGAATGGCAAGCAGGCTGTGTTTTCCTACAGGTTTCTTCTGCTTTTGGTGAGGGTAGTTTTTTGTAGCATCGGCTCTGTTTGATCTTTACTAGAAGCTCGGTATGGAACTATTGAGGAAAAACAGTCATTACAAAAGCTCTATGGCTACTAGTGGTGGCTTGAACTGTCGTCGTCTGTGACAACATTTTGACCTCCCGATCCTTATACATCGCAAATAAAACAGGGAAATTGAAAAAAAAGGCATTATGCATTAAAAGTCCGTCTGTCCCTTATACACATATAGAGACACCCACCCACGCATACAGAAAGGTAGAGGAGAGAAAGAGAGACAGGCGGGGAGCAAGAGAGAGAGAACAAAATAAAGAGAACGAGAGAGAGAGAGAGAGAGGGGGGGGGGGAGGGAGAGGGAGGGAATGGGGGGGGGGGGGGAGATTGGCCCAGGTGTTCGCCCTAGTCGCCTTTGTTGTGATCAAGTGTGAGTGTCCGCCCCTGGCTGCAGCTCACCCTGTTCCCCAGTTTGAGAAGAGTGTGTGTTGACCCTCTCCTGCAGACGCTAGGGTACGATCAGCAAAATCACAGACAAGATTGGCCCAGTTTGCTTTCTTTGAAAGAACTAAATCACCCGTACACGGTCTTCATGAATGATTGCACGAGCTAAAATAGATCAAATTGTGAACAAATCTCTAAGTTGCTGACAAGAATTAAACCACATGAAAAAATTAAATCACCAAAGGGAGGGGTCCTAAACTGAAAACGTGTTGTTGTTTGAAAATAGATGTAAACCCCCTAACCCCTTAAAGCGATAAGAGTTAAAGAAGAAAGAACGCGCTTTGTGTATCTATGCAGGGGTTTGGCTGGATTTATTTTGTATTTGTCCTTCCCATGTGCAGGTTTGAATTCTGTCTTGTACTGCTTAACTTGGACACGTTGTCCTCCATTAGAAAAGGCAGACTGCTATGACTGCAACCATTTACAGTCACCAGTGACACATAGGAATGCACTTTGCCCACCATGTTGTGTTTTGAGTGTATACACCGTTACTGTTTGTATCTTTTCTCCAGTAATATGATACTATTAATCCGATTTTCTTTCTTCATTGTGTACTCTTGACACACAACAAAACCCGCACTCATTGCATGAAACAGCCAAGGAAAACGTCTAGGGCCTATAATCTGGGTTAGTAAGTTTGTAGTCTCAGTCTCACACGTCACAACAAATGAGAACGATTGCAGTGGGGCAAATCAGGCAAAGGAGAAACGCCTGCCTTTTCAGCTCCGTTAATCGCATCGATGATCTTTGATCAGGCCTGATTAATGAAACGGGCGGCCTGTTTACAGTGCTCCGCCGCTCAACTTTCGCCTAAGGCGTGGCAAGGTTTTGATCTTGTAGTCTGAGGGATAAGTTAGGCGTTGGAACTGGATTGCAAACTTCAGCATAAACCTCGTCGCCGGTCAGCTTGCCCTGGATTGGGGAATTGATTTAATAAGTCGTTTTGCTTCAGTGGCTCTTGAGGAGTTTCGGTGACCGGGTGTATACTCTGGTTTTTAGAAGAAATAATGCTTGATTGACAGGGCTATCAGACAACGAAAGGCTCTTTCTCAGCCTGTATTAATAGGATAATATGTCATATCATTTTGCGCAACCTGAGTGCATGGCTAAAATGGCAAAAGAGCTGATACCTCTATAATAAGTAAATTCTAAATTCTAACCTAAGTGCGTAACATTAAATGTGACAGACGGATACTGAATGATGATATATCATACTCATATCAATTAAAAGAAAGAAAAGCAAAGTAGTACAGCCTTTTCCTTCAAAAGCAAGGATTAGTCGGCAATATAAAGAACAACCTTGAAATGTCAAGAATTTGTGTTAAACTTTATGTCACTCAGTGCAAACGACATTCCGGTAAAAATCCCGGGCACACGATTCGTGAAGCTACACCGTTTTTGGCTCATGCGTCATGGCGATTAGCCGTTACTTTTCTTTTTTTTTCACCCAGTACCACAGACAGCTCCATAATTACAACTCCTTGAGACATTGGGGGTGGTCTGTGTCGCTGAGATCATCTCTGGCACATTAACTCACTGTGTGTTTGCCGCCAACTACCACTGTTTGCCCGCCCCACTAATCGTCCAAGTGGAATTACCTTCCAGCCGCTGACGAAAGAGCGACTATCATTGCATTAGTACCCGCTTTGGGAGCTAGGCCTGTGATTTGAACACTTGATAGCAAACGACCCTTAACCTGTTTACATCCCTTCAGACGTTTTTCTCTTCAACCCCACCCCTACCCCCTCCTGCCCCTCACACTTGACTATCCTTCCTCTCCTTAATTCTCCCTATGGTTTTCTTTCTTTTTTTCTTACTTTATGCTTATAAAGTTGTCGTTTTTCCTGTCTGAAACTATGACCTCACATTACAAGCTTGCTTGAATTCTACGTGTGTTGTTCAACAAGTGGTTTTAATTGATTTTCAAGCTCAGCAAATCTTTTTACCTCAAATCAGCACTTTTCATTTTTAAGGCGGTTTATTGTTGTTGTTTTTTCATAGATCCACACAAACACACCTTAAGGCGATCACATTTCCTTTGTATAGTTTACAAAGGACTTCCTGTTATGTATCAATCAAGCTTCAACCTTTTTGTGTGTTCTATATTGTCACTAACTTTCATAATGATATAGCTGTTTCCTTTTTGATTGAGCTCTTGACCCAAAACCTTTATCCTATAAAAAGAATATTTTGATTGCATTCATAATAAGCGCCGAAAGCGATAAAATTGACAACGAGTTTTCAATCACGTGCACTCTTCAATCAGCAAGAATTGGTTGAAGTGTTGTGAATTAGGAGTCCGCAACCTGTTGACGCGACCGGCGCTCCTGGTGCTTCTTCTCTCCTTCTCCGGTACGTCTGGGCAAGGAGTCGTTTCAGAATAATCCGGATAAATAGGAGGTGTAACTATTTGTGAAATCCATAAAACTAAATTGTAGTTTTCTTTTCAGCGAAAGTTGGCCCTTTTGCACTCCAAGAAATGTATGACTTCAGACGTTAGACAGAATTACTGATTTCACACCAAAAAACAACTTAAAATCTCTCACTGTTTCTCTCTCTCTCTCTTTCTTCCCTCCCCCGAAACGATTATGATTTAAAGATTAGATCGGCATTATATTTAGTGTAAAAATTAGTCTAAAAAAGAAGTTTAACTTGATATATTCGTAAGGGGAAACAGATAGAAAGGGAGTAACAGTTTTGAATTTGACTTAAAGGTCTTTGGAGACTTTGGTTTTCTTCATCGATCCCCTTTACCAGCTAAAATATACGAATACCGGTGCTGTGGTGTAATGGTTAAGCTCTCTGCCTAACATTTGGAAGACCCGAGTTCGATCCGACGTGCGGACTATCTATTTTTATTTCTTGCTGAGATTTTCCCTCTCAGCCAAGGTTGGCTCTGACAGGCAGGTGTCGAAATAGCCCGTCTCCTATAACATGACCTTACAGTGTTGCAAGGGACGTAAAGCTGGAAACCAAACCAAACCAAACCGCTTTACCAATTGAAATATAGGAATAATCTATTCGAGTTTGGCCCACCCCCACTCCCTGGCAAGTTGACCGAGCTCTGACACTCAGCGTAAGGCGACTGCGAACCAGCCAAGCGAGGGAAGGAACTTCTTTGAGGAGCTCATCCGAATCGGCATGCATACCTAAAAAATATGATAAAGAGGCATTAACAGGGTGCGGGAGGGATCGGGGGAGTCACAGAGTGAAAAGATGAAAGGACGAGAAGAAAAATGTAATCTTTCGTGTGAGGATTTTGCAATGTCGTCAGAGCCAGAAGGAAAGGGGGAGAGCGGGAGCGGAGACGAGTGACAAAAAAGAAGTTGTGTTTAGCTTCAAAATAAGAGACAGTCAGGGCAAGCAGGGAAGCGCTTGGCTAAAGATAAAGAGAGCCTTTAAGCAGTTATCAATGAAGGATGAATAGAATATGCTAGGTCTTGTGACGGGGGAGGGTTTTTAACCCCGCCTTTCCTACGGTTCTGAAAGCGGTTCTCATGAATCCGTTGTCGCCGCGTGCTATCGGAGACTCGTCGGCGTAAGGTCGAAGTCATGGCTAGACAATGGCGGAGCTATCAAATCGCCATCACGGGGCGTGAGGAGGCTCCTCATTGACGGGACAACTCATTGGCCGTCAAGTGCTGGTGCTCCTCTGGTGCGCGCACCGTTAACTTTACAGTATCGGCTCACACACAAACAGTATTGTCCTTATGCACCATCGGTACTGGAACCTCTCCAGATCTTGGCGCTTCCTCAGAGGAACATCCGTCTCATGAGCTTGTCCGAGACAGAGTTTAGGGGGGGGGGGGGGGGGTCATATGAAGCGGGAGGGGTTGAAAAAGAAAGAAAGAAAGGCGGAGTAGGGAAATAGAAGAGATAGAGAAAGAAAGAGAGAGAAGAGAAAGAGATAGAAACAGAGGAAATAGGTGTGAATGGAGGGAGAGGGGTGGGCACAGATACTTCAACAACCGGCGAAGCTTTTTCTTAGTGTTCATTATTGGCCTCTGAGCCAGTCGACAGGCCGCTCTTTGATTCCTAACGATGCTCATAATTGAGCTGAGCTACAGGTCTAAGGCTCTTTCTCCTGGGTGGCAAGCACCTCACCAAAGTGACACTCCAGTCATTCAAGCAGCACAAGACTTCAACAATGCCATTACCCTGGTAGTTAAAAAAAACAACCTTTTGAAGTTATAGATGGCGTGCACTCAACACTTGACATACGGCGAGGTCATTGTCGATTCTACGAGGACCTCAAACTTTCTCCATTCATGGCCGAGCATAAATTTCTGATTTCTCCTTGGCTTACTTTCAATAGGACTTTCAGGGTTCACTTTGGGTCTATCAAAGCCTTCACGACCGGTACAATTCTTAAAACTTCAGATTTTAAAAGGCACTTCCACCATTAGCCAAAAGTCTGGCACCTTTGTTGTGATTAAATACTTTGCATACTACTTATGTATGGTTTATTTTAAATATAGAAACACACGGAGAAGTCTGAAATAAACCCGAGCCCCCGCTGGCGCCAGATAAACATTGAAGCCTATGGTAACATAACAAGAAACTGGGTTACATTTATGGGAAAATCATATAGCACTTTAGTTTTTTTCTTATATCGTATGGCTACATTTTCACCTTCTTAACTTTGATAGAGATTCTGAATGATAATAATTTATGTAAATCCCTCTGTTGTGAATTATGCAAATAATCAAAATTGCGTGAGAAAGGCTTTATTTCTGTTTGTGAAACTTAAGCCTGACGAACTTTATGTTTTTCTTGTTTCCCCAGACAAACGGCAGAAGTTTGCAATGTGTGTTCAGCGAAGAGCCTCACAACGGCCGAATCAAGCTGCGGTCGGTGGCCAACCCGAAGTGGTACGTGGGTTTCAACAAACGGGGTCGGCGCCTCAAGGGCTACAGCGTTGGGAAAAGAAAGCGACGGCAACAGTGCTATGAGTTCACCAAACTGCCTAAGATCAGGCACTGGCAGCATCGTCTGCCCGGCTTTGAGGGACTCACGAAAGCGAGAAACAATCGGTGACACCGTGCAAGGGCTGGTGGTATCTAACGAGACTTTTGTACACTTCTCACGTACAATTTACTACACACAATAGTCCTGGCTGAACAATGGCTGTTCCTTCTCCCTTCGTCCGATTTCGGCGTTTTCCTGACGAGGAGTATTTCACGAAAAACGCAAGAAGGAAGGGCGGACTGTTTGGGGACTGACGTTTCTGGACCACGGCATCCATGGATACTCCGTGTTTTCGTTATCATTACTGTCATGTGCTTCTTTTCTATCAAAGGAATGAATGCTTCGTTTCCAACCACGACATCAGTGACGTACCTGAAAAGACGCCCACCTAATCTTCATCTGTGATATATGTTGATACAGCAGTGAGCTCTTCTTGTACAATCCTGCTCACACCGGCGAGAGCGTGGGGTCAAGGACCCAGCGACAATCTGTAGTCGTCTCCCCGCGTCACGTGGTACGGATGATGAGCATTCCAAGAGCAACGGTCTCGTGGATGCCTCAGCTGTAGCTCATCAAGTAGTCAATATTCCACCTGATCCACGAGTGACTTGTCATCGATGTAGTCTTCAAACTTAAGTACAAGTTTAGAATTGGAGGCACAAATTTTAACAAAAGAAGGAGTTTTTTTTTAAAGTGTCATCTTTTTGTCATTTTTACTATCATTAGAAACTCTTTTCGACAACGATCTCTACTTTGCAAGATTCCTAATCGAAAACCACCCGATTGCAATGGATAGTATTTTGATGGTGAATGAACTAAAAAGTGTTGAAAGCAAAACGACCGAATTTTAGAGCAGTAATTTCTATGAGAGATAGATTTCTTCAGAAGCAAGTAAGGGCCTATGCAGAAAGCAAGTAGCACACGTGACATCCAGCACAACTTGGTGACCAACAGGCGCCAGTGTTCGAGTCATGTGATGCGGCTGGCATGTTCACATCTCGCCCAGGTGCTATCACAACGGGAACATCCGCGCCAGCGTTAGGTCAAAGACATTCGTGGGTGCAGCCGCCAGATGACAGCCTCCGTCATAATCCATATTGGATGTGAGACTCGAAACCCCAAACTGATGACGACGACGATGATGACGACGATGACGACGACAAAAGAAAAAAAACACTAGACGTGCACAGGTGGTTCTACTCGTGTGTTCGCCTGTGTGTCGTGGCTGACATGAAAGAGAGGCGTGGGCCATGGACTTGATAACGGTGACCCAAACTCTCCAACTAATATTCTGACCTGTACATAACTCTCTTTACCTCAAATCGACCTGAAATAGATGTTTTCTATATAGGTGTATAATCCATAGACATGGCCTAAGTGAACTTTATTATTACACTTGTTTTTGCATTTCG
Organism: Phyllaplysia taylori; assembly: GCA_032273245.1. Taxonomy (NCBI): domain Eukaryota; kingdom Metazoa; phylum Mollusca; class Gastropoda; order Aplysiida; family Aplysiidae; genus Phyllaplysia; species Phyllaplysia taylori. The sequence goes on along the minus strand of JAUKPP010273154.1, from coordinate 835 downwards.
AGCAGGGAATGCAAAGTCTAACTGCCATCGATGTCTTGAGCTTGTGTGGAGTGGCCTTCGTATGTGATGACGTTTTCTCCCAACTATCCGCACCAATGCATTATGTACCATATGATATAAAAGCATATTGTCTCTTATGCCTCGCATTTAATTCCTGTTTATATAACTACAACATGAAATAAGAATCGTATCTGACTAAGCTTGCATAGAATTATCAATTTTCACGATATCTCTTTAATGTGTTTATTTGTACTTTCATACATACTCTGTATCATCAATGTTACGTTATGTTGACTTATGGAAGCGGAGTTGTTCGGTTGGTTGTCTGTTGTCATCAGTGTGGCCTGGGTCGTTCGTAACGACTACCGGTACAACCTTTTCTGTATGTGAAAGGAGTGGGAGACTCAACATTACTGTTGTTTTCACTATTCATACATTTCGTTTCCTTAGAATAAGAAGATATTGGTAGGATTGACGTAGTCTGTGTCTTAAATGACCTTACAGTGTCACAGCGAGCGTAAAACCAAACTAGCAAATTACAAACTGAACAAACTTGAGACCACCATCTCCTCATTCCCCTGTTGTGTCGGTGTCGTAGCTTTGTGTCAGTATTACTAATGTCAAGAACTTCGCATAATACTATTTCCTGAATCATCTATAGCAGCTCTCCATATGATTGTTCCCTCTTACGGCCAAGAAACACTAGCACATCATTGCTATGCTCTGCTCTTCCGTTACTCCAATGCAGAGAGACTCGTTTTCGGTTGGGGGGGGGGGGGGGGGGGGGGGGGGGGGGGGGGGGGGGGGGGGGGGGGGGGGGGGGGGGGGGGGGGGG
>JAUKPP010273143.1:0-11094 GCA_032273245.1 Phyllaplysia taylori | reverse complement strand
ATGGCCGTCGCGACCCCCTTGGGGGTCGCGACCCACAGTTTGGGAACCACTGATCTAAAGGAAGACCGATGACATATTACTACTGATAATTTATGTTGGAGTAAATGTTTATTATTTCCATAGCTATGTTTTTTTAACATAAATTTTACATCAAACGTGGTTGGTCACACTTTTTCCTGTGCGATGAGAGAGTTTATTGAAAGAGCTTTTGGCAGCTGTTTCTGTAAAGTTAAACAGGGCAAGCGTAAGTCACATTTGTGTCTTTATCTTTTATATGACTGAACACTACTGACAGTAATTTTTATCTGATGCTAATCATGTTTCATCTAACATGTATATGATGGGAGGTTTTTGTCTTATCTCGGTTATTTTTGGATGTGTGTAATATTTCTTTAATCTAGTAATTATAATTCATGAAGTATTTAGTGCCGTGTATGTCTTCCATCAAGATGTGTGATGAATTCTGTGAAACAAGGAAGTGTACCCTATGGACTATAAACACTCCCCGGCTACTGCATGTCTTGAAGACTACTCAGAGGGTGAATAACCAATAGAAGTACCCGATTGGCATAAACATAGACAGTGAAATCAGATAGATCTATTCTGTCTCATCCCTTCAGGTATTGGGCCAGACCTGACCACAGAAAATGTCCTTCAAAGTATCTCGGCAGCCCTGCATGTGAGCACAGGGCCTGTGGTGGGTCAGGGTTCCAGCAAGCAAGCCATCATGAAGAACCCGAGCATCAACATGGACACTCAGCAGCCACATGTACACCAGGTGAGGGACTGAACCCCTGGCTACTATCTCTTTAACGCTTTTCCTTTCTCTTTCTTTCCATCTCTCTCTCTCTCCCTCTTTCTCAATTTGGAACAACAATTCACTCTTAGACCAAGGACACTAATTATGCAAGGACGTTTCTGAGGGAGACACTCAGTGAGCCGTCTGTTGTCACTCCGCGGAAAGTCTGAGATGTCTGAATAGTCTAATAAAAATTCTCTGAACAGATTGGCTATGGTATTGAACTGGTTTAGAATTGACATGAAGAAAAGTGAATGACTAACGTTTACTCATTCAGTGCCATGTTTTTCACCTATCCAACATGGTGTCAGCATAATGCTTGATGTTTCATTGTGGGGATATTTTTTACTGGTATTTTTAGTTTTACATCCCTTGCAACACTCTGAGGTCAAGCTACTTTTACCCTGCCGATCAGGGCTAAGAGGGATAGCTCCCAGCAGAAAGACATACTGGTAGATGGGAATAGTAATGATTGTAAAGCACATAGAGCCAGTAATTGGGATATGCGCTATATAAATGCAATCCATTATTATTATTATTTGAACTTGTGTCTTCTGTGTGATATTCCTGTACACATACCGGCGCTGATGTAATGGTTTAGGCTCTCCACCTATCATGTGGAAGATCCGAGTTCGATCCCACACATGGACGATCTACGTTTTTCCTGCTGGAATTTTTCCTCTCTCAGCCTGGGTTGGCCCTTGCAGGCAGGATCGAAGCAGCCCATCTCTTAAATGACCTTACAGTGTAGCAGGGAATGTAAAACTGGTAACCAAACTAAAACCAGTACACATGATGGCTTTGAGTTCTAAGAATAATGTCACTGTGAAATTTCAGTTTTCTTGAGATTTGTCATTTAATTTGCTGGATTTCTGCTTGCGTAAGACCCCAGTACCTTTTACTTTTAGCATTCCACTGTTTTGTGATGGGATTATGTTACTGACTTACTTTCTTACATAGATGATACTTGGTGTCACAAAAACCTGTTGGCAGTACTATCTGAAAAAGTAGTGAGGTCTAGATGTGATCAGAAAGCGATGTGGATGGGACAAGAATTTAGTTTCGTCATGAGTAATGGCCCGTGGAGGTGCAGGGCCCCCACCAGGGGAAGCAAAGAATGGCACCCCCTGCTCTGATGCATAGCATGATACCATACAAGGTGGCTAAAATGCATCCCCAACTGAAGCCACTCTTCTCAGTTTAAACTATAAGAGTACCCATCGAAAATGAAGTATGGTTGCCTGCATGGCGTGGGGACCCTGCAGTGCACTTGTGGAAACACACACCACTGCAGGATAAATAAGTCTCGTATGTAAAATTCAGTCATTGTGAGTTCTAGTAGGGGATCACAGAAGAAGAAGAAGTCATGAGTAATTTGTATATATCAATTTATCAGCTTCTTTGGCTGTGCAGGTCATTTCATCTATGTTTTGTCAAGGCATTTTCTATTGAGGAATTTCTGCTAGGTGCACAAAGGAGGCTATAGAGAACGGTAGTCCAATCACCATTTCATTTTGTACAAGAATCTCTGTATCTCTGCTGGGATTTTATGTCCCTCCTCTCAGCCCAGGTTGGCCCTAACAGGCAGGACCGAAGTGACTACACAGTATTACAAGGGCTATAATAAAAGAAAATTCAAACCTAAAATCAACCTGGTGTGCTTTCTCTCTGCAGGTCGTGGTTTCCCCAGACGACGTTCATCGCCAGGAGCAGAAAGTGCAGCATGCCAGACGAAGACTTCAAGAACTGATGTCTTCACTAGACTAGAGACATTTACTCATTATCTATGTACAGGTCTTCATGTCATCTTAGGTTGTGTGGTTTTGTATGTTTATGTGGGACTGGTCTAAATGAATGGCAAGCCACATTTTGGTGGTCATATGGTGTCTTATGACTCGAAAGTCTACCTATTTTCCTTTCAAACGCTGTTCATGCTAATTCAGTTAAGTGGAGAGATTTGATTGTTGTATTTTACAAATCCATGCCCCCTAACCAGGAACGGAAAATGGTTGAAACCTGTTTAAATTGTACAACATCTCCTTGATAGTTGTTCTAAAGCAAAAAGGGAATTATAGTGAACGGAGACTGAGTTGTCCTCTTGTATCTAAAGTTGAAGCATTGAGATGTGAAAACGGATTCAAACAGCATGCTATAAAAAGAAAACGACTTCTAACAACCCAAAGTGACTGTACGAGGCTTTTTCTCCATTTGAGGATTTGTGACTTGCCACTCAATTTAGACAGATTACAGGACATCTCATACTGCGACAGAGACTGCAAGAACTGATTTCATTGCTTGAGTAGTGACAGATGCTCATCATCTCATGTACAGACCTTTTTATCATGTTTGATTGTCGGGGTTTATGTATTCAAATGTGTTCTCACATTTACAAGGCTTTTGTGAAATATGTCCTTCATCTTTAGAGTGAATGATAAAGAGAGTAAGCTTATGTATTCATGTGTTTAATTCGTTGATCGTTTCGCATAAGGGCGAATACTACAAAGATTGTGGAGTATTTGCCTCTTTGCAGAGCAACCAGTGAATTCTAGGGTGTCAATGTCTTTGCGTAGGAGTGTCTGTATTATAAAGAGGTAAGGGGAACTCTCATTTCACAAAATCATTAAAATTGTTGGAAGGCTATTCTGTGGAGCCACATGGTTGGGTTCAGTTGGGTTTTTTTTTATAAAGGGTGCTATTTTTATTGTTTGTCAGAAATCTCACCTAAGCAGCTCTGGCACTCTAGTTAAGTGTCAAGAACTGGTTAGCCTTTATTGTTTGACACAATATTGCTTAACATTTATGCCATTTGATGTTGTTTCAAGGCAGACATGTCATGATGCATGTACCGCTTTTGCTGATGTCAGACCGAAATGAGTCTGAACAATAAATCAGCTTGAAAAGTACGACAGGCTATCATCTTGTAATTTGAACAGCTGGTGTTGATGTGCGTCTCCTACATGTACTGCATGCATACTTCCTGGAACTTGTACTGCTCCTTCTTTCTAAATGATACTTTTGTCCATAGATCTATTTCCTGTCGCACCAGCACTGTGGTGTAATGGGCACGATCTTCGTCTGTGATGCGGATGACCTGAGTTTGAGGCCGGTCTTGGATGATCAGCATTTTTTTCTGCTGGGATTTTTTTCCTCTCAGCCCGGGCTTGCCTTGACAGGCAGGGTCGAAATAGTCCATCTCCTAAATGACCTTACAGTGTCTCAAGGGACGTAAAACTGGTAACCAAACCAATTTCCTGTCGTTGAAATGATCTTACAGTGACAGTGTTGATAGTGCTCATAAACCTCAACAAAACCTTAAACCTTACTTGTACTCAGCCCCCTCAGCTCTCCTTTATCTTGCCCCCATCCCCCTTTCTAAATCTCTTTCTCCATCTGTTTCTTCTCTCACTCAGTCACATATCGTTGGCTGAGAATTAACTAGTTATTTGTCCAATTTTGGGGTTTTAAAAGATAAACATGTACATGTATATTTGGATAAATATCCTTTAGTTGCAAAGTCCTATCTCCTAAACATTTAAATCTGTAAAGTATAATCTGTACAATAATAGAAAAGAAGGTTTTCATTCAAACTATACAATGAAAATATAATAGTTGGCAAAAAAATTAAGTTTCTCAGTTCACCAAAAAGTGGACATCAAAGAACCAGATAATTCTCATCCCACGATATTTCGCTTCTCTTGTTTTCTTAACTCTTTCTTCTTTCTTCATGTTTAGATTTGTAGAGACAATAGGTGACAGGCGCTAAAGCACTAACATACTGACAAGATCTTTCGCCGTCTATAGCGGGGTACCCATTCGCACCTGTGTAAAGTGAGGAAAATTTGTGTAAAGCGTCTTTCCCAAGGACACATCTTTGGACCAAAGCTGGGATTCGAACCCGCAACCTTCGATTATGAGCCCGGCAGCCTAACCACTAGGTAGTAAACCAACAGAGCGCAGTACTGCCAGTTCTATAGAAAACACTGTTGTCTCGTCTGGTTGAGCTCGTTACTACTATCAGACATGGGTTCCCACTGGTGTCTGTGATGTAGTAATCATTATGATTTTTACTTATCACATGGAGTACATGCATTTCCTAGAAATTGGGTGTTTCCATCTTTATTTTAACCACTTCTACAGGCGTTTTTGTTGGTAAAGGGTTGTTGTTTTTTTGTGTTCCCTGGTACATGGCAACCATTTATCCGAATAAACAGCCAAGTGGGCGTCCCGAATAAAGTCTGCCTATTATTTAAAGCTGCCAAACATTAACACTTGATTGGATAGATATACAAACCACAGAAAGGTCAGTTTATCAAGATAATACATGTACAATGTACTATACATACATGCTCTTTATTCCATTTTTAGACAGCACCAAAATGTGTACAAGGGAAACTATAAAAAAGAAAAGTACATTTGTTGAAATGAAAGCAGAGACGTTATTGTATGGCAATCAGAAAAGCATTTGAGTGAAGAGTTTAATGTTTTTATCTCAAACGTATGGGGTTAAGTAGGTATTCCCTCAAGCTGGGAAACTCTTAAATTTTAACAAGGTTCTTAATGTTTTTGAAATTTAAATGGGTGCTATTTATACTTGTACCGTATAACGATGTCACTGATAAAGAACCTTCAGGCTGTCGATCAATAGTATGTGAGTAATGTCTGTTCTACATGTGTCGTGATATGGTATGGTTTATGAATTGTGGAGAAAGAAGAACACAGGCAAAGAGCTAAATTATGAAAGCACAAGAAAATTAAGAAAAATGGGCAACTCCGATGCGTGCAATGATATACAGGGTGATGCAAATTTAATCAGCACCCGAATGAGAATGCGATGCGTGCAATGATATACAGGGTAATGCAAATTTAATCAGCACCCGAATAAGAATGCGATGCGTGCAATGATATACAGGGTGATGCAAATTTAATCGGCACCCGAATGTGACCTTATAATTAGGCTCCATTAAGTTAACCATATCTACCATTACTTATTCAAATATCAACTCTCCCTGTGCATTTTGGTTGAGGTCTGTAACTTTTACCATTACAGTGTATATAAATTTACAAGTAAGGCCATTTAATGTATTGAGACATTCAGGGATGGGGACGTCTCGAGTTATAAGAAATGCAAAACGAAGGTTTTCGTGACAAATGTTGAGGTGTAGGCCTATCCATTTCTTTTTAAATCGAGCTGAGATATTTGCAGCTATTTCCCTTGGCATAGAAAGACTCTTATACGTTAGTTTTTCTTTTATTTCATTTTCTATATTATAAGACTTATACAGTGGAAACCTGATATAGCAGGGATGATGGGACCAAAGCAAAATCCCCTGTTATATCAGATCCCTGTTACAACGGTTATCAAGGGAAGTAACAATAGCTTGACAAATGTTTGATTTTTTCAAATCATGGATTATGTCCCTTGGGCCGTGTCACTGCGTGGACTGTCACTGTCAGTGGTTTAGCCCACCCCAGCAGTATTGTACCCCCGTCGAGTCGCGTGCCCGCCTTTTACACACCGCTACACACTTCGCGGCTGGCGGGTTCGTCATAGTACGCTCAGTCTTACGCGCAGGCTTGAAAAATACTGAAATTCTCGATCGCAATACATTTTTTATCGCGGTGCGATGTGGCCTGTTGACCGCGTATGTCCTGTTATAACCGATTGAGGCTTCCTATCTCCTTGCTATTGCCGATATATTTTAACAGAGACAAAGAGCAAGAAAAAACGGGGATTGAAAAAAGCCCTGTTATAACCGGATTCCTGTTACAACCGGTCCTGTTATAAATGGTTTTTACTGTATAATAAAGCAAATGAAATAAAAGAAAAACTAACGTACATGTATTCTCACAGACGTTCATGGGTTTCTTCACTAAATGTAGGTCTACATGTACCTCAGGTCTGGTCCATTTTGTTGAGTGAGTTTTGTGTATAGTATTGCTATATATATAGAATACAGTGTCTTTGCTTAGCACAGTGTAGCATGAAGTTTCAATACAATAAAGGCATCAACTCAAAAGTAAGCAATTTGGCTCACACTCATGGTATTTCATAATGATCCCCTTCAAGTAGTTTGGTTGTCTTTTTCCTTATTGCAGCGTTGAACCAGCTGGAAAGTCACGAAAATTAATGGACAAAAACAACAAGGCGTTTAATGAATAAATAAACAAGGCCGGGTATCACACAGCTAAGGCTCCAATTTGGATGTGGGTACATGAACTTCATATAAAGCAACTCTTTGGTTTGACATATCAAGAACAGGAAACCTATAGTCGTCGCAGTTCTCTGTAAGCGTATATACCAAAATCAAGAAATCAGTGTTTCCACAGAATTTGAGCTAACAAAAGAATTATATACATATGTACATATATAGCCTTGTCTAAGACCGATGTTGATAGTTCAGCCCTTATGCTAGAAAAACCCACGGTTACTTTTATTGCAGTGCATTTAGGCAGCAGATTTGCCCCTTTGTTGGGAAATCCAGTTGTTTTTATTCCTTATGAGTATGAGAAGCTCTATTCTGGAAAGTTTCTCCAATGAAACTCAAAGTTTTCCTTTATATCTTCACCCGTGGATGTAAAATTTCCGTAATGCCTTGCAAACTTTATCTACGTATAACTCAAAACTAGTTGAATGGATTATTCACCAATAGAACTGGCGAACTATGTATGTTGTGCACAATGCGGCCTAACGCATGTGCTGCTGCTGGACAATTAATTATACATTGTATTACTAAAAAAACCACTTTCCTTGTAGTTTTTCTAAAGAGTTTTGAATAAGGGACTGCATCTTTCAAACTTTTAACTTTAGATAAACTTCGTCGAAAGACGGTAAAGTTAAGGATATGTTCATGTTTCTCAATTCTGTTATATGAAAGACACTTTTGTAACCATATCTTTGCAATGAGCTGTTACACATACCCTGCATTTCAAAGGCATTGTTAAAGGCTATCTTTGATCTCCACTTCACAGCAGTAGCAGAGGAATCTCTTCTTTTAGTTTGAAACTTTTCCTCAGTGAAAGACACATTTTCAGGCTTCGTTATGTCCAAAATTCTGTCCTCCACTTCCTTGGACCAGGGGAAATCAGCAAATTCGTAGAGCTTTTTCGTGACGAGAACGGGAGAGGACGCCAAGTCTTCGTATCGGACGGTGAGTATCCTCCCTGGAAATCGAGCCTGTAGCCGCGCGCTGTCTTCAGCATCTGCATTGAGCCGTGGGCAAAACGTGCGATGGTTGAAGAAATAATTGGCCTCCGACCTAGACACAGCCACGCCCCTTGGGTCACGCACTAAGTGGATGATCTTGAGGTCAAGGTCACGGGTAAGAAGTTCTTCCATCTCCCACATCTTGAGCCTGAGGATCTTGGCCACCACAGCGGAATGATTTCTGCATCTGTGAAATGAGTATCATGCCATTTTATTCCATTTCTGAAGTCTGGTTGAGGTTTGCAATTTTTACTACTGTTTGAAATAGTATCTAAACAGAACAGGGTTGTATTACTATTAATTGGCTACCCTTTTCTTGCTTTAGTCACCATGCAACACCGTTATGAATATGACATCGCATCCAAGGAGTCAGAGCTCGAATTTTAGTTTAGTAAGAAATGGACTGAGTCGTCGTTGTTGGTTCCTTTATATTGGTCTTACCCCCCTTCTAAGACAGTAAGGTCATTCACATGTCAGGCAGCATCCACCCTGTCTATCAGTAACATGGCCGGTCCAAAATGAAAGATTATCCCATTAAATACACAGGGATAGTCGTCCATATAACACATAACAATGATGGTTATTGCATTGATGGTTGGCCTGAAACGGGGGAAGGAAAGAAAAAAAAATGTAATAGAGCAGCACGACGATCGTGTAATTCCACATCAAAATTACTAGACAGATAGAGGACAAGACCCACTCCCACTAGCACTTGAAGGAAAATACTATCTCCCCCCCCCCCCCCCCCCACACACACACAAAAAGAGCTCCCCTCTCTAACACCGGATGCTAGCTCTATCTCTATAAATCTGGATGCACTCATCCTAAACGAGGGGAAAGAACCACATACTTTTCAGTGAGCTCCCTCGCACAGTCATTTCTCCAGTAGTCCCCCGTGCGGTCGTATCTGCAAGCCCTAAGGTTGTCAGTGGAGCGGCTGAGCCTCAGCCCAATCAGATAGCGTAGATGAAGGGCAGTAACATTGCAGGATAACACGTCCATAGTGAGGGCTATAGGGCTGAGTGGCTCTTGAAAGGACCGGAACGGTACGTCCACCCTACCCCTAGATAAGGAAGATAACGTGAAGCAGTGTGTAAGATTTAAAAAGATACTGAAGTAGTAATTAAATTTCAAAGTCCTATCTATAGAGATTAAACAGATACTATGGAAAGGTGGGGCATAGTGGTCCACCAAATTTTGAACACAAGAAAAGCTAATATTTTGTAAAAAAAAAAAAAAAAATTAAAAATAGATAAGTAACAATCTGAAAATTTTGGCAGGTAGTTTCCGTTTAATGCTACAAAATCATTAATCAACCAAGTGACAAACTCTTATAGGAAAGCTAACATTTCCGTTTTAAAACTATGTGTCTTAATGGGGCAGAGTGGAACACCACTGGGGCACAGTGGACCGGTACATTGGGGCACACTAAACCAGTCGATAGAGCACACTGGAACGCATGAGGCGCACTGAGGTTTTACAAATCCCACATGCGGACGATATTCTTTTTCTGCATGGATTCCTCACTTTCCCAGCTCGGGTTGGTACTGACATGCAGCGTCAAGTTAGGTCGTCTCTTAAATGATTTTACAGTGTTGCAAGGGACGTAAATTTACTGTAACCAAACCAAACCAATATCCCGAAATCAATTAGATGTAAACGCTCTCATTTATGCCATCATCGGAGAGCATTGACGATATTTCCAATAATCAGCAAAGGTGGTCCTCCCATTACTCTCAACCACAGCTGTGACATGTTAATACTTCAATATTGAGAATATACAGTAACAGCCTATATTAAAGATTACATGAATTGTAAGAAGAAGAAAAATACCATACAATATGGTAGTGGCAATCAATAAATATGCAAATGAATTTATTAACCTCTGTGGAAGATTCTCGCTAACACCAACAAGCAGGGGCGAAGTGCGCTCCCTGAGTAAGAGCAAGCAAAAATGAAAAATATATAGAAAAATTAATTACTTTTAAGAAAAAGCGGGAAATGGTCCATAGAGAAAATTATACAAATATTTCAGTCAGTCAAAAAGATTGAGCAAGCATTGCTTTTTTGCTTGTATTATGAACGCTACGCCCGTGCCAACAAGTTAAGTTGCAAATCTGGAATGACCCTAAATTTTATTCTTAGTAAAAGAGTAGAAAGACAAGGGGAAAAACAACTCCACAACTACATACTTGACCGGGAAGTTCCTAGGCACTACATCGATGTCAGCCATGTAGAGAAGGGGCTCGTACCAGTAAAACACGTCTGGACTGAACTGCAGCAGATCTCCTGTGAAGGTTGACCCTGACCTTATGTATGACATTAAAATCAACTTCTTCTTCCGGAGATCACGACCTTGACCTAGGCCATGACTTACTTCCGGCGGTTTTCTCCCCGTCGGGTCATTGAGCATTAGACTGGCGTTGTTTACAGGCGTGTGTGATCTGAAGTCAGTTTGTCTGTCATATCCTGAATTGTCGAAGGAAGACAAACTTCTTCCTTTTACGTAAGGAAGTTCAGCTGCCCTGAGAGTCAGGGAAATTTTAGCTGTAATGGAGGAGAAAAATATAACAACAATATCAGCAGCAGAAACGAACGCCACAGCAACAACAGTAAGGGTAGTAGCATCAACTAAATGGGAATCGTGAGTAGCTATAACAACAGTACAGTCGTCGCTTTCATCATTGTCATCGCCATTAACGTCATAATCATAATCACCAGCATCCTCATCGTCGTCATCATCAGCATTAACATATCATTATAATCATCATCCTCGTCATCATCATCATCATCATCATGTAGACCGTGTAAAATTAAAAAAGAGTCAAGACCGAGTTTTAATAAGAGATATATAATAAATCTATTAAAAACAGCCAACGTTTCGGCGTAGCGCCTTCTTCTGGGACATGAAAACATCATCATTGAGAAACCGTGTAAAAAAAATTTTTTTTTTAAAGAGTCAAGATTCGAGTACTTTAGAAAAAAAAAAGTATATTATTTATTAAAAATGTGAAGCGAAAGTTTCGGCGTCAAGCCTTGCTCACGAGCTTGAAAAAAGATTGTGAATGGCACAGTGTCCAGGAATAAATGG
>JAUKPP010273142.1:0-21050 GCA_032273245.1 Phyllaplysia taylori | reverse complement strand
ATCTATTGTGTTTTCAGTCATTGTTGGTATTGAATATGTTCCTTGGTACCACATTTCTATGCCACAGGTTGATATTTGACCGCTATTGTTCGAAATAAGCTCATTATAGTAGTCCGTGGTTCAGTATTAATGCGCTGAGCATCCGCCTTCGCTAGCGAAGTCAGGAATCGGGCCGTGCGCGTCCTGGCAGTATAGTAGTCCTTGGCCTGCACATATTTCTGAAAAAAACATTAACCGGTTTGAAAATAGAAAATAGGCTTATCTTTCTTTTCTTTTTTTTTACAAGATCATGTCGTTATCGACTTTCCTCAGATTATTGTGCTATCAACTTTCTAAAACTAAAACACTTTAAAATCGTTAACCTCAGAACTCCATGACATCCACCGAAAGTTTGCTTAGTTAAGGTCTGAGCCAGAATATTCTTTTAAAAATTGAAAATCTTTCAAGGGTGGATCCAAGCAGATTGAAAGTTACGACCAAAATGGCTCTATCACAACCAATTAGAATCTGCATAATGGTCAGGGATTACACTAATAAGGGTAAGTAGGGTTAGAGTAGAGGTAGACCCCTACTGGACTAATCTTAATCCAGACGCTATTTTCATTTCTTTTTTATTGTGACGCTTGATATGCCTCGATGAGCTTAAGATTCTACCTTTTTCATTTCCCATAAAAAAAAATTCAGCATTAAGAAAAGATTAGGCCTCTAGAGGGCCTATATTTCAACCACCAAATGTTTCTCAATTTCGCTAACCTGCCCCCTAAATAAACTTGTAGGATACAGGGAGGACGTAAAAAATTAGCAGCCAGCTCGATTCAGCAGAAACACACCTCCTCGTTTATTTTTAACCACTACACACGTCATCTTATTAATTATATTATTTATATTTATATTTTCTATCAGAGCTCGCTTTTACCGTTACCCCACAAGGCAAAAGAGTAAAGTCAATCTTTTGATAGACATTGAAAAACAACAAAACTGACATTTTTATAAAGTGATTGCAAAGGAAAATACAGTTAAACCTGCTCAAACGACCACCTGTATAAGACGACCACCTGCAGAAACGATCACCAAATTATTTTTTTGCTATATATTAGCTCTCTCTAAGATGACCACCTGTCCAAAACTACCACTTTTTTCTCAACATTGGGTGGCCGTCTTGGACAGCTTTGACTGTAGTGGCTGTTGACCCTTCAGTGGAGCAGACTCGTCGATGGAGCCTTGACTCTAGGTCATTATAGTCTAGGTTGCTCCAGTTTTCGCCCACGTAAAAAAAAAAAATCAGAACATTTACAGTATATAGATAGATAGTTACATAGGACAGAGGCACATCTGGTTTCTAGTGGTGGGCGAGAAGGGGAACTGGGCAAAATTTGGAACACAGGAGTATGATATAGATCTAGGCCTAATAATAGGCTAATTTACAGTAGCCTATAGCTTGGTTGCCCCAGCTTTCAACCACCTAAAATCGTGTGGGAATACACAGTTTGACATTAGATTCCCATTAGGTGGGCAAAATTTGGCTCAGGGGGAAAATTGCGGCACAAGATTATGATACATGATTTTAAATTCCAAATAAATTGTGTGGTCACAGTCACACATCACACAATATAGGCTAGTAAATTATATTGCACTATATAATAATTCTCTATATATAGTACTAGTAATAGATCAAAGAGCAATAGATCTAGCAGTGTTTGAGTATTAGATCTAGACTCTAGTCTAGTAGGCCTAGATCTAGTCTAGTTTAAAAACTTTTAGTGTAGCAGGCCTACCTGGATCTGCTTTGCTGACTAACAACCACATTTTCCATTTATTTTGCCCACGATACGATCATTGACTGCACGACAAAACTCGTATCTTGCTCTTCTTCGGGCACCGCTAGAACGAGGATAAAAAAAAACCTATTTATTAACCTAAATTCTGATCAATACAACATATATAACATAAAACCGAGGAGTAAAACTTGGAAAACGTTCCCTTGACTTGCCGACTACTTGGCTACACACAGCTAGCACTACTACACAGTCGACAGTCGACAGTCACAGACAAGCCCAAATTGCCAGGTCTAAAAAAATAAAGGCACAAGATGAAGTTTGAAGGTAAATTGGTAAACAGCCAATGTTGATTTTGATGCATTATTTTTTTTCGGCCTTTATTTTTTTCCCTCTCACTTGGTTAAAATAACTTATGTTTTCTTGAAGTTTAGAGAAAACAGCAAAAGTATTCTTTTTTCTTCTTTTTTTTTAATAGCCGAAAGTAACTATAGCCGGGCAAGAAATATTTTGCATCGTGCGGATAAAGCAAAATATAACTTTAATATAGCTTGCCTGGCAAGCCCATAGACAACAACAAACAATCGCGCTTTGTAAGAAAAGTATCGATATCAAAATCAACTATAGCTCAGCTATTACAGGCTCTTGTACTAGAGTGTCAACACCTTCGATTTAGAATCTATACAATGTAGAAGAGAGCCTGAATTATCGATTATATCTTATTGGATCTTCTATATTATCATGTTTGTATTCGCGCCCCTTCGTTTTCCCTACAGTCTCTTAGACTCTGGTATTGAACTATTGACTATAGTATCGTAGCCGTAGATGATCTTCTGGGAACTGAGAAGAGTATCAGCAAAAGTTGAAACATTCGCTAAAGAAACGAATTAGGTTTTGTCGTCCTCGTACTTATTCGCATAATAAGAGTAGATCTAATAGCAGCTGCAACAACAAGCGTTGGCCGTTGTCAAGGGCCAAGGACTGCCGACCTTTGCTCTGTTATCTCATAATATCATGACAGAGATAGAGGTATGAAACGAAAGACATATAAATGGCTTTATTAATCATATTTAATCATTAGGGACACGGTACATCCTTTGTATCTGCTTATTGTAGTAGATTTGTCAGATTTGGCGTGAAAAGAAGAGAGGACTTCCGTAACGATTCAGTTTGTATAACTTGCAACGCCTACTTTCTTTCATCTTCACGGTCACTTGCCGGCAGTGCAACTGTGCATTTATCATGCCATGCATGTTTGTGGTGACCGTCATAAAGCAGTAGGCTAGTACTAGTTGATCTAGATCTAGAATCTAGTTATCTGAGCCTCTGTCATGGCTTGTTATTCTATTCAATTCATATAAAATGTCCAGCTCGTTTTTAACCAGATCTAATCTAGATCTAGATTTAGATCTTGATCCTAGACTACATCTATTCTGAGAAGGGATTTTTCTTTAGGCTTACCGGTAGTAGGCCTATAGTCTAGTAATACTTTCCTCTATCTCCTTATTCCTTAAATATTAATTCCCAAGTCACAGTTGGGATATGTGATTATTCTTGCCTCAGACTCAAAGTGAACCTGTTCAACAACACTGACCTTGTTTGATGTTTAGTAGAAAACAGATGTTGACCTGGGCAGTATGCTAGGTTTAGATGTAGGCTAGCAAACAAAATTCTTCTATTTGGCTTGCATTAGTTGGGTTATTGTTGTTTTTCTTTTGTCCTTTTCCAATTACCAAGAAGATTGAAACAAGAATATTTCCGATAATAATAGGAAAGCTCATTTTCAAGTCAAGCCTACAGACTTTCTTATATTGTAGCCTAACCACTGATCAGTCACTCTGAAACCCAACCATTAATTACATTTAACATGCAGGCCTACAATGTCCTTTAAAAGGCATTTAATTATAAGAGTGAGAGGTTACTATTTTCATTTTAGTAAATATGTTTAAAATACAGTAGTCTGCACCTAAGGAAATCGCAGGACCTTTTATGCGAACTGGACCCTCGCCATACTATGAAGGGAAAGGCTCCATGGTGACCCACTGACTAGAATATAAGCAAGCTTTGTTGATGTGGGTCATGGCTTATGTCAATCAGAGAGTGGTAGGCTAAACCTTGATAACCAATCACAACGGCCTCTTTTATACTTTTCTCATACAATTGTAAGTCTCAAGATCAACGTTGAAACCAAAGCCCCTACCCATTTTCTGTAAAAAAAAAAATATGGCTTGTGTCGTAATCCATCAGTGTGTGGTGACCACACCAATCAAAACTTAAAAAACGAGCAGCACTTTCATGCAAACACAGCTTAACCCAGACAATTAGACTCCGCCCTTGAGAATGGGCACCCATTGTTGTGTAGCAAATTTGGAAGGGAGGGGATGAGGTGAGGTGGGGGAGAGGGATTCAGAGTGTAGAGCTGAAAGTCAAGTACTATGGTCAGAGAAACAAAAGCACTGGCTAGTTCGCAAATCAACATAAAAAAACTTTTGATGTGGCCATGCCCAGGGAGCTTGATTGTAAGACAGAAGTGGGATGTGTTGGGAAAACTCCACGTGGATGAGTTCATACCGTAGTGTAATCCCATTGGGGAAGATGCCGCATATAGCCTATCTAACACCCCCCCCCCCCCCCCCTTTCTTCTTCAAATCATCAAGCTTACAGGGTTTTAATCAAATTCACGAGAGTGGATGAATTAGTAACATGACGGGTTGTTCAATGTGAACAATCATAGTGCTCGCCTAGGTCTTTGTTTAGTACAGTAGCCTATGCCTAAGGTCCCACCACTTTTGGTCCCAGTCCGCATAACATCCTGTACTTTT
Source organism: Phyllaplysia taylori (assembly GCA_032273245.1). NCBI lineage: Eukaryota > Metazoa > Mollusca > Gastropoda > Aplysiida > Aplysiidae > Phyllaplysia > Phyllaplysia taylori. The sequence goes on along the minus strand of JAUKPP010273142.1, from coordinate 16,453 downwards.
GAGAAAACAGAATTTTTATTATTTAAAAGTCATCCCTGAGGTCCTGCTTTGAAGGGACTGAAACGCTTAAGGTCCTGTATTTCAGAAAAAAGATTTTTAGCACGTTGTGGTCACTCTGAGCATATATGCGCCAACCTGCATTTGCCGAACCAGTCACTCAGTGCATACGTACCAGGCCTGATAAGCCCGATTGCGTCACAGCTTGCTGCGCGTGACTGAAAGAGTTATTTATTCTTCTGGCTGTGTGGCTACAAAGTGTTAAACAAGGAGGAAAGCTAGAGATTTTTTACGGTTGGGTTCAAAGTTGATCTAGAGACTCGTAATTAGATAGAAAAAAGTAAGAAAAGGATGTTGTTATTGGTCATCAAGATTTACCATTCTTTGATGGACAAAAGGCATGAGCTGCATCAACAAAACTTGCTTATTCTAGTTAGTTAGTCACCATATGGAGCCGTTTGCTTAAGATCCCGTGATTTCCCAGCTGACATTTGATAAAAGCTATGTTTTCTTAAAACTGCGAGACATTATGCGAACCAGGACCAAGAGCGATAGGACCTTAGGCATAGACTACTGTAATAGATTTGTAAACAGGTAAACACACCATACTCTTCAATGTATCAGTAATTTCCTCTGCACCAAGCCAGTTTCGGTTACTTGCTCAGGGGAAGGATTTTGTAGTTTAACAAAACTAGCTGACATTCAGTTTTGTTTCATTACTAGCTCTTTTCACCTTTCCAAACTGCCGCAAGATATGAAAGGATGTAATCTCTACTCAATTGCGGGCGCAAGATACACAAATATACTTAGCTTCACCCTTCTCCTCACTCATATATCTTGGGACTAGCATGCATGCACACAAACCCGTGTGCTCACCAATCAGTCTCTCTTTATGCGGGTGACACCTGCGAGATCTCGCTACACCAGTCCTGAAATGACTGGTGAGAGGCACGTGCCCTTACCAAAATGGCCTCTCACAACTGGAGCTGAATTTTATTCATACATCGGTCATTTGGATCATCCTCAAGATCAAGATGTTGGAGAAAGAGCTGAAATAGATAAAGTCAACCTTGCTTAAAGTCAGCAGTTTCCTTCAGTCCCAACCTATGACTTCATGCAGTCTTGATTCACAAGTTTATCTCTTAGTTTTCAAATTCACAATGACACAGGGGTTCTAGTTTGGTTCAGTGATAATTTAATTACTCTCGTCTGAGTGAATATTTGACACTGCCACAAACTCTAATATTTGTCTTGTTGTTTTCTGGGTTTTTTCAGGCTGGGAATTGCTTTTCCAACCTATGACAAGGATCCATGACAATGGCGGATCACACTAAGTCTTCATCAGTGGTCATTGTCTGGCTTTTACATGCAGCCAGATGGTTCTTGTATCCTTCTTATTTTACTTTCAATGCTTTCATATCATTGTTTACTGTCACTTTCCAAGAGGAAAATGAAGTATTCAGAATATTCCTGAGAAAACTAGTCCTTGGTCCAGTGTATGCAGGCCTCTTTATATTGTTCCTTCCTTTGTTGTTTGTCTTTCTGCCTGTCCGATGCTTCCTGGCAGTGCTGAGGAACAGAAAGCCTTACATTTTGTCTGTGAGGCTTACACCGTACACTGACAGGGAAACTCAGTCGCAAGATGAACTCATTGACAGCAATAATTACAAGTATGGTGCAGCCACAGCAAACCTGTGTTTAATGCCAGAGTTCTTGTCAAGAATGAACCACCTAACAGAAGTTGATGAGCGAAGTCTAAAAATTGGAGAAAGGATTGTTGTCAGCCAGATGTTTAATGATGAATGGAACAGCAAGCTTGTGAAATTGAGAAGCAAGTTACAAAATTCAGGAAGTGAAAGTAACAGCCTCAATAAGGTTAACAACAATGTGCACAGAGTAGCGAAGAAAGGGACAGTGGAAGGGGCTGTTGCAACCAGGTTCAACCGGCTTGATTTCCTGATGGTGCAAGAAGCTTGGTCTAGTTACCATAACAGGATATTGATTGATGAACTTCATAAAGTCTTCCCATACGTTGTGCATGATGTTGCTATCTATGGTTATGGGACCAATCGCTTCTGTCTCAGTAGTGGTCTCCTCGTGGCCAGTCGACATCACATCTTAGAGATTGACTTCAAGCCTTTCAAATCTTTCATTCTTCATGGAAAGCTCATATCTAAAGGCTTACTGAGTGTTAAGGTAAGTTGAAGGTTCTATTTTTACCTCTTTATTATTTATCTGAGCTAGGGATACCTATTATTCAGGAAAGAAGAATGAGAAACAAAAAGAATCTGAAGGCACAATAGTAGACGGCATGGTTGTAACTACCTTATTATGACTGATCACCATATGAACTAGATGAGAACCTAGTATGCATCAACATTTAGTGGATATGAAATGCGACTTGTTGCTATTGTTTTTATACGGGGATACTGCTAAACACTAGAGGTCATTATGTTCTGACAATGTTGATTAGATTTGTACAGCATGTGTAATTAAGATCATGTGCATCAATATGGTGCTATTTGAAACTTAATGTTCACATTCACATCTTTACCTCCTAAACTTGCACCCCTCAAATTGTCAATGTCAAGTTTACTACTATTAAGCACTCTGACCCTTTCTTGCTTCCCCTTACACATTCTCAATTCATTTTTTTCTTGTCTTGAGGACTCTTACCATACCTCCACTGCAATTGATCAAATCCACAGGTCCTTCTTGGTTCTGACTCTTCAAGGAAAAGAAAAGTTGGATACTTGTTCAATACTCATTTTCAGTCATATCAAGGTAAACACTGGTGCTTTCACTATAGACGTTCTGGGCCTCACAGGCAATACAAGAACATTTCCATTGGCATGTCAAACCCACTCTTAGACAATGCAAACAACACTATAGCCATACAAAGTGATAACCACGTGTTCTTGCCAAGTAGTGAGCGTGCCACATTGATGGATAGGCTCATGTTCTCATGTACTCAGCCCTGTCAAAAAGGGCCGCAGCTCATCTTGTTGGGCTGCACACATGTTGGCCAAACTGTGCTTAGGGTCAGTATGGCCATTTGTGCTCAATTATACCTTTAAAGGAACACATAATGACTATTCTCTTTAGCTTTTGATGGGCTCTCGTGGAAAGAATTTATTAAAACAGTACAGCAGAAACCAATAACTTTCTCATTTAATCATGGCTATAATAGAATGTGACAGAATTTAATAGTATGTGTAAACACTTTCCTTACCATTCTCTCATTGTGCATTGCAGAGAGTTTTGATTCCTTTTACTGATTCACAATTTGTCATTTATTTGATTTGTGATTCCACCAGAGTGATAATTTATTGGATGGATTGTTGGGAACGAAGTTTTTTTTCTAGATATCAAGATTTGACTGTACATGGTTATTCATAGAGAGATCTTTAGTTACCGGTAAACTTTTCTTTGCACCAAAACTGAGGTATACTGTGCTCATTATGCACTGAATTTTGAAGATAAATAGATATAAGTGCTCAAGTACAATGCTCCAGCTAAACGATGCCTTACAAAGCCATATTCTGCTCAAACACATGCTCTGTGTAAGCGCACATTTGGAAACCCTCCCAAGCTTTGTGCATTTAGACATAAACTACTGTATACTTGTACAGCACCAGTACTTATAGCATACTCTCCCAATTTGCTGTTTCCTGCAGGCAAAGAGGAAATTATTTCACAACAGATGAGTGAAGCGAAATCCTGGGCCAAGGTTTTCATCGAACGGACAAGGGAAGAGAATGACCACATCATGTTCAGTATTTTAGGTGGAGACTTCAATTGTGACAATATCTCACCTTGTAAGTTTTGTTTAAGTCCTGTTGGCAGAGTCCAGTGTTAGTTTTCCCCCTTGCTTGATTTATTGTAAATTTGTTCATTAGGCAGGTTGTTATGGTGATAAATTTTATATAGGCCTACTTGTTTATCCTTTTCACATAGTACCATAGATCTACTTATCCTATTAATGTTCATGTGAAAATAATGTTTTATTACCAGTGCTGTGGTGTAATGGTTAGGCTCTTTGCCTGTCATGCAGAAGACCTGAGTTCGATCTCATGAGCAGATGATTTAAGTTTTTTTCTGCTGGGATTTTTTTCCCTCCTGCCCATGTTGGCCCTGACAGACAGGATCGAAGTAGCCTGTCTCTTAAATAGGGGACATAAAACTGGTAACCAAACTAAACTGATGTTTTATTTCACAGGTGACAAGTGCAGTGCCAACCATGACTTGTTTGATACATTTGAAGATGTTGCCCGTTTAAGACCAGGAGTTGACAAACCATGGACCGTTGGTAGGTTCATGATCTGTTTGTACTTTTACTCTTGAGGGTATAGCAGGCACTATCAACATTGCAAGGGCCATTTTCCTGCAAGGGAGTAGATTAGGGTAGAATGAAGGCAGATTAGGTCAGTACAATGAGAAAGAAGAAAAAGGGTCAGGGTTTGGATTAGAGTGAGACAAGATTGCCCCTTTCAGTGAACGAAAAGAAGAAAGAATAGAGTTAGGGTCTAATTTAAACCATAGGCCCTCTCCCTGCTTATCTTAAACCTAGCTCTAACCCTGACCATGGTCCTACTACTCCTACCCCTATCTTTTGGTTATGATGGGGCCTTTGGTCTTGTTGTTCTGATCTGCTAGGATCTGGCCTAAAATTAGTGCTTAGATTAGAGTATGAAGGAAGTAGAAAGACCAGATGGCACCAGAGCACCTACAGGTGACTTGTGTTATGGAAGCAGGATTTGTGTATTCAGTAGTCGGAGTGTTTTTTATGTTTTTGTTTTAGGAATACATATTAAGTTGCATCTTTTCTTTCCTTTTTTAATTTCTCATTAAGTTACAACGGTACACATTTTCCTTGAAACATATATATCTGACTTTAAGTTAGCTCCACTCTTGAACACACTCATTTTTTGTTTTCAAACAAGATTTTTATGAAGTTAAAGCTGGACAAATGGCTTTCACTTTCATGTACGTCATATCATACAGATGTCATACAAACTTATATACCGGTACATAAATATATGGACTGGCTTTAGAAACTTTGAGGTCTTGAAATGGTAGGTAACTTTTATATCTGCTATGTTATTATTGTAGACCTGGCTCTCTTACACTTTAGAGTGTGGAATTAGAAAAACCGTCAAATTTCTTAGGTCATTAGCAATGAAAAGCGGATGTATCCCCAAGGAAAAACAGCTCATTCCCATGTCTGAAAAGTGTAAAAATATGCCCGTTTTCTGATGATGTGGCCACTATTATTATTAAGCCCCTTCTCATGGATATTGTAGCGATTAATGCATGCTAGTAGTGGGTCCTTCTACTTGTACTTTCAGGCACAGAGTTACGGCAACGCTTTATGATGGAGCCAACTGTGACAACACCTGAGGGTCTGAAAGCTGCACTAGATGACCCTGTGCTTCGTCAGCGATACTTGGTCGACGGGGACATCGAACTGCAAACCAAAGAGATCCTGGCAGGTGGGGTGCCAAAGGTGGATGCTCAGGGAAATCTCACAGAACGCCCAGAAGGTGGACGCCGGAGAATTGACTACCTCTTGTCCCATAAGGATCATCCTGTGGTGAGAGTCACACATAGATCTTGGCTTGTTTCTGAGCTTTTTTTTTTATCCAACAGTCATCAACTTTCTTACATTGATCATTCAAAATCACAGAGAAAAATGGCTGTTACAGGCAGGCGGTTGCTATAGCGGGGAGGGGGGGGCTGGTGTCTCAATCATACTCAATGTACAGTAGAACCGGCATAATTCGACATTGCTGGGACTGTTAAAATCACATTGAGTAAAGAGAAAGTTAGCTCAACTCACTCACTGCCTGCCATTAGTAAACAAGCACATTTCTGTGTGCCAAAATTTGTAAACATTTTTCTAACCACCATTATTACCCAAGTGTTAATCCTAGAGATTTGAAATTTGCCATTCAGTAGAGGCATATAGCAAACAAAGACACTGCCAAATGTTATTGATGTACGGTAAGTCAATTAGTTTATGCATAAACATTTTTTTTAAAATCGGGCCAAAATTGGAAAAGGAACTTTTTTTTCACTAAGCTTGAAAAGCAAGACACAGCACTAGATCTAGATCTAGAAGCCATTCTCTTCCCCACAAGGAGGGATCTGCCTTGATATCATCATCATGCGATGAAAAACAGGGACTGTTTTTGAGTGATTACTAATTTAGGGAAAAACGCAAGGGTGTCACAGAGCAGTGGTCGTTAGTACAAGTGACCTTTGAGACTGGTTTGGCTATAGCTTCCAATTTTTCAAAGCCATTGATACACTGTTTGCAATATATCAAGGTAGGCTGCTTTGACCCTGCTATTCATGGGCACCTGCTTAAGCTCAATATCTTTCTGAATACCAAGGCACTCGAAATATTATAATTTTAAAACTACTTTTATCTCTCATTCAAAAATAGTTTGAATTAACAGGTGAATGTGAAATTGTTCTTGTGGTATTATTTTCTGCACACACAAGTGATTCAAAGGAAAATATGCATATATTTTCAAACTCTCTGTATACTGTTAAGATTACCGGCGCTGTGGTGCAATGATTGGAGTCTTCGCCTATCATACAGAAGACCGGAGTGCAGACAATCTCCATTTTTTTCCTCTGAGGCAGGGTTGAAGTAGCCCGTCTCTTAAATTACCTTACAGAGAAGCAGGAGATTTAAAACTGGTAACCAAACTGTTAAGTTGTTGGGTTTTTTTCAAACTGTTCTGGGGCTGTAGGCATTTTTGTGTTGGCCTATTGTTCTGTTATCTCATCATTGTTCGCTTTGACCGAATATTTCATAACTGATAATTTTAATAAGGGCAGTACCTGTCTAACAATCAATTGATGTTGCACAAAGTCAAAGTTACTGAGTTAAGTCTCTTCAGTTTGGGAAACAAGGAAGGAAGGTTATGCTTTAGTCTGTTGGAATGCTAATTGGGAGGGTAGGACTGTTTCGTTTTGGTTTTCAGCCCCTTGTAACACTGTAATTTCAGTAATGTCATATTAGAGGCACACAACTTTCATACTGCCTATCAGGGCCAACCTGGGCCAAGAGGAACACAGTACCCCAGCAGAGAGACGGAAGTAGGCGGAAAACATAGGAATCAAACTCCTGTTCTCTGCACAATAAGCAAAGAGCCTTACCATTACACCACAGATGCTGGTCGAGAGTTGGAAACAGCTGGCTCTGAAACAGATTAAATTATTCGAAATATTTTGAAAGTTACTACTAGGTATCTAGATTTTTTTCGCATGATCTGTAATCAAATATTTTGTCTTTTGATTTTAATTCTGCTCAGAATGTGGAAGGCTACCATTTCATCAGTCAACTTGCATCCCTGACGGATCACATCCCAGTGGCAATTGAATTTACCTGCCAACCAGTCAATTGATCTCCAGTCTTCACAGAGGTGCTGAAACAACAAGATTTTATCTGCAAATTTCAACGAAATCATTGTGGCCTATGTCTTGTGTGAAGGATTATTCTTCTCTTCTAAAGTGATTTTTATTTTTAAATGATGCCTTGCGCTGTGATTTAGCAATAAAAAAATTGTGTTTAGTCATGTTGTACGCTTTTCTTTTTTCTTTTTTTTTTTTTTTTACAAATATGGTCCAAATACTGTTGTCCTTCCACACTCTTACTTTGCCCTTGTACAATTTTATTTGAAGCTATGACAACATGTGGTCTTCTAATCCTGCCAGCAGCATCATTTGCAATCTTTTGCTACTTTTGCTCAAGCATTATAACTGAATCTTATATCAACTATTCTTTGCAGTCGTTAGATAATTGTGCTATGCATGAAATGTTGGCCATTATAGCGCACGCATACCATAAAGAATGCTATTGTTGTTAAATGCAAGATTTTTCCAAATGAGATTTATTTTTGCCAATTACTATTGAGCACCAGTTGGTCTGAAGGGAAGAAACGTTAGACTGAGCTGTCACTTAAAGGTTGAATTTGTGTGGACTTTTGATACCCCTGCACTTTCTAAATGGTTTTATGTCTTTTAATAGTTCTAATCTCAAAGTTCAGAGGGGCATGCCCACCCTCTCCTATTTTGCAAAAAAGAAAAATTGAAATAAGATATAAAGTTTTTATCAAATAATCTAAGACCAGTTGAATAGACCTGTCAATATAAACCACAAGCTAAATGGATGTTGTGAACAAGAAAGGAATAATGGCACCGAATATCTTTGAATATGAGAACAACTTTCAATAATTAATAAAGCAATATAATATGTAATTTGTTTGTGTTACCTTGTTGAGAGCAACACGAAGTTTGGACTACATTGTCGCCCTTATTGCTCCACATGCCCACCTTGAATTAAAGACTCTGTACTATAGTCTTTTCTTTGACCATTATGTTGTATAATTGACATGCAATATTGAATTTTCTACTTTATAATATATATAAGCAGCAGTACGATGAAACAAAGCGGTTGTCAAACGTTTGGTGTACGAAATTTTTATAATCATATGAAAACTTGAACATTTCTTTTGCTGATTGTATGAAAGAATTGTTGGTGCGTATTTGTCATGAACAGAGGTCAAGTTTTGCCTTTTATGATTTACATGTAGGCCTACTATAGTCGTAGACGTTACCTGCTGTAAAAAGAAAATTATTGAAGAAATGACCATTGAAGTTTGGTTGTCTTCAAAACTATAATTTTTTCTTTCGAACCTTTTTTGTAGTAGGCTATAATTTACTCACTACCAATTATACCAAGTGTCTTTTTGAGCAAAGAAGGTGATGGAGTTCAAAAGACATTCCAAACTTCCCATCAGATGAATAAACTGTAACAACTCTGTTCCCCTTGTTTTAACAAGTGGATGACTTTATGGGATCACATCACACATGTCTTTAGATGTTGCTTGCTGTCCTACGAATCTAATTCCTTGTTATGACTTGCCTACACTTTCCACAATGATGATAAGATAAAGACTTCAGAATATTTTTATAAACGGTATTTTAACACTTTGCAGTCACTCAGGACATTGTGAAATTTATCTGTTCAGTCACTAGGGGCATATATGTACTTTGTAGTCTCTCAGCACATACATACATTATGTGCATTATGTGACTCTTACCCATTCAGTCATTCGGTCATGGGGTTTTTTTCGCGTGATTTTAATTTTCTTGTTTTTGGCAAATTTGAGAAGAATTAGCAAAAAGAACAACCATGCGAAATTTTTCAGTAGGCCTACAAGGCAGTGCAAAATAATCAGCGAACAAGCTTACGAAAGGGGTATAACTCCACGTCATTCTTATTCTCAATAAACATTTTTTAATGTTCAATCAAATGCACGGCTCTGTGGGAAAGTATGTGTGAGTTTTGTGGCATTTTCCTTTCTCTCCTTCTTTTTCCTTCCTTGCTATGATAATATCTTGTTACTAGTAACTGAAAAGTTCGTGAAAATTAAGACCTCGTGAAACGGGTTGGTCTCAATTTTTTTTTTTAAAGGCCCACGCGAAAAAAAACAGTTTACAGTACATGTATAGTATATATATACTTGCAGTCATTCAGCACATATATATATGTATATCTGGCTCTTACCCATTCAGTCATTCGGCACATTATATATATTTTATGTATCAACCCCAAGAAGCCTGATCAAATCATAGCTGGCTGCGTTTGGTTTAGTTTGTTACCAGTTTTACGTCTCCTGCAACACTTTAAGGTCATTAAAGAGACGAGCTACTTTGATCCTGTCTGTCAGAGCCAACCTGAGCTGAGAGGGAAAAGTCCCAGCAGGAGAAATCGCAGACTGTCCGCACGCGGGCTTGAACTCGGTTTCCACATGATAGGAGAAGAGCCTAACCATTACACCACGGCGCCAGTGCTGGCTGAGTGTGACTAATGGGTTTCTTTGCCGTTCCGTTAATGTCTTACATACTGCTCAGAGCAGTGTTTATTAGTATTCAAATTGCTTTTAAATTTCTACATGTCCTATAGACCTCATTCTACATACATTATATAACCATGCTTATTTTACATCTACCTTAAGTTTAGTGTTGTGAAATCGCATTGCAATCAGAAATCCTATGTCAGGAGAATACCTACTCAGATTCATCGTTTTTTGTGCCAAGATCTTTCAATGGGCTAGTTCAAATTTGAATACAGAATAGCTCAGATGAGAAGGATAAGATTCTTTATTTGTCCTTTACAGGACATTTTGTAACAATTTCTATCCCATTGTGGAACATGTAAGTATCCGACAAATAGTTCTATAGCTCTACAATGAACTGACTTATGATCACAACCGAAGTAATTAGTGTTCTTCAAGTCTCTGCCTTTCTCTCTTTTGTCTCTCTTTCTCTTCCTCTCTCTCTTTCTCTTCCTCTCTCTCTCACCTTCTCTCTGTCTCTCATTCTTTCTCTCATGTCCACATGCATAGATGCACATTGCACACACACACACATACACACACACACACAGACACACACACACACACACACACACACACTCACATCTGCAGCCTGATATTAACTACAGGCAAAGGTAGCATGTTAAAAGTTAATTAGCAAAATCTTTTTTATATCACATGATCATTTATTTATAATTACATGAGATTGCCCTTGCTAGCCAGAGTTGTTGAAGCCAGTTAGAGTTTAAACCTCTGTAATGATGTCATGCAGTTTTGTTTGGTTTTTGTTGTTTTATATACCAACGCAATACAATTATACATTCAAGTTTTTACCTTGGCTACATGTTATGGCTCATGCAGGAGCATGAAACTAAAAGAACACAAAAAGACCTACAGAGGTTGTGAGTCTTTGTCAGGATGGAATTTTGTTCAATCCCAGTGACGCTCATGTTTTTAAGTAAACATGATTGTTTTCTTTTGTTCTACCTTTAGATTTAATTTGTTGAGAAATCTGTGATTATTTGAATTACCATATATATCTTTGGGGTTTTTTTTTACTGATGATCATTTTTATTAAAGGATTTATGACTATCATGTATGTGCATTTTTATGTGATTTGTACCCAGTGGATGATGTCAAGTACTATCCTGATTTGTTTGTTTTTTAAAAAGTCACACTTTGTTACAAGCTTTTTTGGCAACCTAGTTTTGTGAGACCATTCTACCTGTCTCTAGGCTAGTTAAAAGTTACTTATTTATTGAGGCACCAGCTTCTGTTGCTGGTTTAGCTTGTCTCAAGGCATGTATTATGGCTTACCACTAGTCATGCTGCAAGGTTTCACAATACATGTACGGTTAAATATTGTTGATTCTATCAAATGATGTGATGACTGCTTTTATACCATCAGATTTATATAAATACTTACGAAATGCATTCTTGCCTTTCAAGACACAGGTTAATTTTTAGGAATGGTGTAAAATGAGTATTATTGTTTCCATGTACTACTGTGTATTGAAAATTTTAGTCATAGTGTTCAGCTAAGATTATCCCAGAATTTTGAAGTATAAAGATTTGAGAAAATGATATAATATAAAATGTACTCTCAGGTAATGGAGAAAAGTTTTTATAATTATTTTTTTAATGATTATTTTTTTATGATAATCAGCCAGACTGAGCACTTTTCAAGTGAGTTGCATACAACGCCTTTTCAGTGATCCTTACAAAATGTAATGCATGCTATGGTATTTTTTTTACTCTATGTATATGCCATTACTGCTTGTACTATATTAATTGTTTCAACACCTTTGATCAAAATGTCCTTTTAATAGAATTTTTTATATTTTTATTTCAGATCATTGACAGTTTTTTACATCACGTAATCCTATCTGAAACAAATGTTATTGGGATGTGTTGTAAATTAATCCACACTGTTTAATGAATACACACACTATTGTAAATTGATTTGTCCTTTTCCTCTTTCTATAGATGAAACATCTGTAATTTAGCGTTGATTTAAAAAAATAATTTTAAAAATGGATTAACTAGCTGGTTTATCCAGCGTTCATCTTTAAACTCAGTCAAGAATTTTCTTTTTGTTTGCATCTGACTCTAGTAGTGTTTTCATGCATTTGTCTATGCTTTCAATGAAACAATTCAAAATTGCTAGAATATCCTAGGCATCATGGCCATGTACAGACATAATATGTAGTTTTTATTTTTCTGTGGTGTGAGTGATATCTATTGTTGATAATATGATGAGAGGGAATGTTAAGTGTGCAAGTGCAAGATATTTCAATTTTATATCCATCCTTTCTTAGTTACTTGATCAATTACAAATATGCACACAGACACACGCACACATGTCCACACACACACACACACACACACACACACAAACACACACACACACACACACACACGCACACACACAAACATATATTACTTCATATGCACACACTGGCTAAGTAACATTGTTGTTATTTTACAAGATCTCATTTTATCTGTGCTTTCATTAGAAAATTTGTCTCAATGTTGACCAAGTTGCAAGTCTGTTACATTGGTACCGCCAGGTGTTGTGATTGAACAAAGGACTTAAGCCACATGTACTGATTTTGAACAAAGGACTTTGCCTGTGAAAATGTTTTACCGTGGATCAAGTTGTAGATTAACTTTCTCATAATTAATGCAGCTCCTAAGTTGTTATAGGACAATTTTTTAAAGCATAAAGTTGTATGTGGAGTTTTAAGAAACGTTTATGATTTGTAGATGAATGAAATGACAGATAAATATATTGAATAACACTCAATAGCAATAATGATAATAATGATGACAACCTTTATATAGGCCTAGTGCATATTCTTCACTCAAAAGAAGGTTCCATGCACTTTACAGTTGAAGAACGTTATTTCAAAATTTGCTAGTTTTATGAAATCAAGTTTTTTATGGAAATGGTTTGGCCATTATCATATTTACATTTGGTCAATGTATTATTGTTCAGACCCTGCTGATTTCCTTTTCTTTTTAAGAAGTTATTAAGCTCATGAGTTATCATTATGAGCTGAATGAATCAAAATCATCATGAATCAACCTGAATAAGGAAGAGAATCATGAGCACTAAATATTTTTTTACTGTGCAGTAAAGTTGTATTTCGGTTTACTTGTAGTCTACAAGCATTTCAATTTTATGCCTGTAAAGATAGCTTTTTTATGGACCCATGTGTTGCATATCATAAATATTCATTGATAATCTGTATGGATCTCATTTGTGATTATTTCATTCTAGTCAAAGAAATATCATGGGTCGACATCTTAAATTCTTTTCTATTTTGTAATGCTCTCAAAATGTCAGCTATGCCAGTTCTTGAGAAGAGTTTATTTTTTAGTTATTTTTCACTTTTTACGCAAATCCATTGTGTCTTAACGTTTATACTATCGTCCATTTGGCAGTTTTTATGCTTTCTAGGCATATTAGAGAATTGTGACAATATTCTGCTATGTAGCCTACTTCTTGCTTCCTAGAGATAACTTCCATTGTTTTGTTGTGTAGAAGAGTAAACTGCTAAGTGCTGCTTCCAGAGAAGAATTTAAATAAACTTCATCATGTCTTTTACATTTTCTTTCTTCTGACAAAGTGTTTCACGTGTGCCTGATTTGGTTTGCTTTGGGTTTTTTGTCTAAGGTCCCTTGCAACACTTATAAGGAATAAGCTGAGAGGGACGGATCCCAGCACAAAGACGCAGATTTTCATCCCCATCTGGAAATTTGGGAATTGAACTCTGGTCTTCTACATGACAGTAAAAGAGCCTAACCATTAAACCACATATAGGCCTACCGGTATACAGGCCGAACCCGGACGGTAAGGGACAGATCCCAGTAGAAAGATGTAGATGCTCGTCCCCACATAGAAATCCAACTCATGGCTTTTGTGTGACAAGCAAGCATTACAGTAAAGATGCTGTATGCTGTCTGTTAACATGTATTTGATAATGTGTAAATGGGCATGCCCGCTTGCCCACATGTGCACAAATATATTATTTTCTGTATAATTTAAAATCCTCTCTTTTGCATCAGTTCCCTATGTCTTTATTTCTTTCTTTGCATACAATGTTTCTGTGTCTGTACTGTATACATGTCTGCACGGGGTCTGTGGTATGGTTCAGCTCTCAGCTAATCTATACTAGTTTTGAACAGTTGGTGTACATAGAGATGAGATTGCAGTTTTATACAAGTGCATTATAATTTAGTGTTTTCCGTAATGTGGCTGCGTAATTGTCTATTTGCCATAATTCTGCAAAATTCTGCAATTTATTTTCCCAAAACAGTGAAAACTAGACGATTTTAATAGAATTAAACACCGGCAGCTGTTATAAGAAGCCTGCCAATTGAAACAACTCCATTAGAGAGCGAATTCCCTCATAGCGTTATGCTTGGGCCTTTTTTTTTAGCCTACTTGGGCCTATTCTGCTCCCAAAAGCATGCTGATTATGCAATATTGGTGGACAATTGGTTGGTTCAGGCATACTAGTTTTAATTATCTGGATATCAATATTTTTTACGAAACCGTCGGAAATTCACATCTTTCCTTGCCTTCCAGGGGCGAAGGGCGCTCCCTGGCAAACAGCATGCAAACATGAAGTATACGTAAAACATAGCTATTTTAATCAAATAAAATAAAAAAGAGGGGGAAGGCTTAATATAGAGAAAATAAGATAGACTTTCACTGGTGGTCAAAAAGATGAAGCAAGCACTGCCTTTTTTGCTTGTATGGACTACGCCCGTGTTGCCTCCTATTCTAATTCTAAGTGCTCAGTAGCCTAAATCCTGATTGCTCCGTCTGTTCCCTCCCTATAACCTGTCTTTTTTATAGTATTGTTTGCACTGTTTTTGTTCATACATATTCTTTGGGGGAGGGGAGGTGTGTGCGGAGGGGTTGGGGGCGAGGGAGTTAGTAGGAGTGGAGTGAGTGAGCAGAGGAAGGCTACACGTCTTTCTCAACTTTCTGTACCCTACAGCATACAGTAATAGGCCTACCATTTGATCAAAGAGCGGGTTTGATTCCATTCTCGGCAGTGGAATACAGCGAACTGGTCTTTTATGCAAATTTTAGCTCTTCTTTTTTTCTTTTTTTTTTTGGGTCCCGTGTCCTGATTTAATGGGTGCCAGATGTTAGTTACTGTAAAGAAAGTATAGTGAAATTTTGTACTTTATACTCGGTTATATCGTTAGACATCGTGAAAGTGAAGAAAACAAACAGCAAGAGCAACAAAAACAACAAAAAACAAAATAAAAACAAAAGTATAAAGACGACAAGGAAGCATCTTTTCACAATTCAAAGAAAGGCTGTTGAGATAAAGCTACCTCTAATTTGTGACAGAAGATGATGTAGAAGTTGAAATCAAGTAATGATCCAACGTTATTTGCCCTGTACTTATCATCTTCTACCGCTGTAGATGGCGATAACGGCCAGAATATGACAATCAAAGCCTTTGTTGATAACAATACTGCTGATGCTATAGCTGCTACAACCTCTGTTGCTGCTGCTACTGCTATAAATAAAGCAGTAGCTGCTATTAAAATAGTGTTATTCCTGCTGATGATGATAATCACAATTATGATTGGGTTGAAAGTGATGATGATGGTTTGATCAAGATAAGAGTATTTGGAATTTAAACTTAAAAGGATAGAAAGAAAGAAAGAAAAATAAAAAATAAATAAAATGAATAATAAAAGATTTAATAGGAAAATGATGATGTTTGTTAGCTGTGTCTAATCTAGTTTAGCGCCTACACTAGATCCCCTCAGGCTGCCCCGAGGGGCAGGACACACCCTCTT
The DNA here is from genome assembly GCA_032273245.1 of Phyllaplysia taylori. Lineage (NCBI taxonomy): Eukaryota > Metazoa > Mollusca > Gastropoda > Aplysiida > Aplysiidae > Phyllaplysia > Phyllaplysia taylori. The sequence continues at coordinate 731 of JAUKPP010273142.1, read as the reverse complement.
TCCCGCTCCTCGCATAGAGCGACCAAATTTTGGGCTAATCGTCATCAGGTTCCCTAACATTTAATAAAGGTAAGCCGAAATATCACATGGGGGCCGCTTTTAATTGATGACTGGGTTAGTGTTATAACTCCTAGCCTATGCTATCATTGGAAATAAAAGTTATTTCTACTGTGGTTCTTTTAATAAGAGGCTAAAAAGTAGAAGGCTGGTGTCTATAAACATAAAATATTCCAAACATCTTTCGACAACCGAACGTTTTCTTTTTCTCCATTATAAGTAGGCCTATTATCATTATTATTTTGCATTGTAAACCTAATTTTTGTCCTAACTGACTGAGTAATCTCTTCCCATTTCCTCCCTGCCCCAGACAGAACGATGACCGGAAGTGACGTGTTATGTCGCCAGCAGCTGCTACTGTCTCTCTCTCTCGTCCTGCTCGCCGTGTCCGGCCTGATCGGGGCGCGAAGCGCGGACGATGACTGTCCCTATGACGTAAGCATTACACTCTCTGTTTTGGTTTTGGTTACCAGTTTTACTACCCCTGCAACACTGTAAGGTCATTTAAGAGACGGGCTACTTCGACCCTGCCTGTCAGGGCCAACCCAGGCTGAGTGGGAAAAAAGTCCCAACAGAAAGAAATCCCAGATCGTCCCAACACACACACACACACTCTCACACACACACACACACACACACACACACACACACACACACACACACACACACACACA
>JAUKPP010273120.1:0-11096 GCA_032273245.1 Phyllaplysia taylori | reverse complement strand
TTCAGGATCCTTTCGATATTAATGCTTTGGGTGACCGTTTTGTCAAAAGTATGCTCAACTTACCCCACCTTCCCCTATATGTGAGTATATTTGCGCTTAGTAGAAGTAGGGCACTGACCACACTCAAACATTGCTTTAGACATTATCAATATTTCTATTCCATAAATTAAATAGCGAATTTTTGGCCAGACAGTGACCTTCATCAAGCCAAAAAAGAAACCTTGATTTAAGCAATAGAGGATCGGAATTATCGCTTGGTGAGATGCATTGCTTAGATTAATAATTATGAGATTCTTTTTTTTAACAATATATCTGAAATTTTTTTTTTTTTAAATATAATAGATAAAGACCTTGCTTGACCATTGCAAAATCATCTGTCTCACGAATGTCCGGCATGACATGAATCTGGAGACTGCACAAGTCATAGTGAGCTACACCAAGGTGGCCACCATGCCATACAATGCTCATATACACCTGAAAAATAAGCGCAATGTAAAAGTAGGGTATTAGTAGTGACCAATCCCTGCTTGAGCAACAATGAGAGTTCCCAAAGTTAACAAATGAAATAACTAGAGTACTAGAGATAGGGATAAAGGAAGAAGCCTGAGTGGATGTTAACTGAAATTAAGATAACAATCAGTCAAAGCTAACAATGATTCAGTTTTTAGAAAATGGTTGTGATAAAACAATGGAGTCATTTTGAACAAAACAAGGGGACTCTAATGCAAAGTACTGTTTACAGACGATCACAACAGTTTGAAAGTAGCCAATAACAACAGGTGATTATCAGAATAAAACTCCTCATGTACGCGTTGCTCCTTTGTGATGAGTCTTCAAATTTATGTATCAATTCTGTGAGCTGGTCGATTTATACCATGGGTATGAATTCTATGAGCTGATTGATATAATAGCAAGTGACAGAGGGACAACAACATAACAATTGGCTGTCTCAAAGATAAATTTCATGATCATTTGATTAACAAAATGGATTGTGTTTGTTTATTAACCAAATGTCACAAAACCCTGCCCATGACGACCACAGTCACTCCATGCTCTTTTCGCCTTAAACGTTGCCATAAATCATTTGCGTCTATCATAGGGTTCAACCCTTTGCTTCCAGTACCCATTCTATTCACCTATCGTTATTCCCTCCTACAATTTATAACTTGCCGACCAGCACTGAGCGTGGGCAAGGTTAGCGCTTACCCTTGTTGATCATTGGGGAATAATTTTTCAACTGCGCATGAGTTGCAGCAAACAACTGTCTTTTTCTATTCACCTGTCGTTATTAGCCCTCCCATAATTCACAATAAAGTGTAATGCCTGACAAGCACGAAGTCAAGGCAAAACCAGCAGTCCCTATTTACTCAGTCAGCAACAACGGTTTTGCCACAGAGGTGTTCATTGTACATTGGGTGGTGACAGAACATTTCTTTGTTTCCCCCTCGGTCTCTATCTCCCTCGTTTGATACATTTTTAACAACAAAAATACAAAGCCCAAACAACCCCTCCCCTCTCTGAAAGAAAAAAAGGAAACATTTTAAAACATCTCACTATGACTAAATGCAGTCAGGAATTCAGGCAATGTTAAAAGAAAAGAAAAACAAATAAACACCTGACTCAAACCCCACTTTCATCTCATCCCTCACTCCAAAAGAAAAAAAACCAAAAAGCATTTTAATGTGACTGCCACCACTTGAAAACTTAAAAGTGAGCAATTTTTTTGGATCACTTCATATTCTTCTGACCTCCCCGGACAACCACCTGTCCAGGTAGACCACTTTTATCTCTACAATGAGTGATTGTCTTGGGTATGTTGAACTGAATTTTCAATGAGATTAAAAAAACAAGAAAATTTAAAAATGACAAATTATGCCAATGGATACCTCTGAACTAACAGACATGTCTAACATATTCTGCCTTCTTTCCTCTTCCTCATCGCCAACACCCACACTAGCACATCCATTGATCATGGCACTGCGCCTCAAATCTTGGTGTTGGTCAGGATTATTTGGAGAAACCCGATGAGTCACTGATGGAAATGCCATTCTGCAACAATGAAAAAGAAAATTTGGTGAAATAAAGAAAGACGGGAAGTAGAAGTGAGTATGGAGAAAGATTTATTAACCACTGTATGAAACACAACTAATTACATGCTAATAATACCATAAAACAAAAAGTGCAGGCCAAGGTTTTATCACTATTCTTAAGCGTTGAAGGTCTATTTTTCAACATCTATTCTTTTTTTTCACTTTTCTCTTAAAATCAATTGTAGAAAAGAAAAATACATAAGGTGCACATAGAACCTAGAGATTTGACCATTTGAATCTAGAATTATAATAGCCTGAACCTGGATTTGACCCTCTTCTATATTTTGGATCAGGAATGACAAATGACCCCTTGCAACTGGTGCTGTGGTGTAATAGTTAGGCTCTTCGCTTACCATGCGTAAGACCCGAATTCTAACCTGCGTGCGGATGATTTGTGATTTTTCTGCTGGGATTTTTTACCTCTAACCCGGGTTGGCCCTCACAGTCAGGGCCAAAGTAGCCCGTCTCTTAAATGACCTTACAATGTTCCAGGAGGCATAAAACTGGTAACCAAACCAAACTGCCCATTGCAATACATGAACAACAAGGTCACAAAAGAGGCGTCGCCTTTGATTCCAACATTCATCCCTGACAGGATGACAATAGGGAAAACTCTGAAACCTGAGACTTTCGCTTTCACACTCTACTTGCTCTGTTCCCCAATATTCTTGGTCTTCAATTATATTGAGAGTTTTTCCAAGCTACTTTATGAGCTACCCAATGTTCCAAAACAGTAGAATAGTTCATTGAGGGTGTACCTTTGTGGATAGAATCAGTAAATCACCCTTGTGTATCGAGGGAGCAGATGTTTTCTAAACAAAACTAAAGATAAAGAGACAAATTATTAGATTAAAATGAAGTTCAGGCTATATCAGTAGTCACATATTGATTTGCTGGGAATGCATGTATTGTGATCAAACTAGACCAAAATAAACAAACAGGATTCAAGCCAACGATGAATAGTCGTGTCGATTTGTGCGATTAGTTCTATAGGCGTATTACAATTATTATTAGATTATCAAAGTTGTTTCCGTTTTCACATCCCAGAAGTATAGAGCCCTCTGCAAACTTGGTTTAACACTATAACTATAATGAATGCAAGTTTCAGTTAAAGTTTAAGGGTTAGAATGGGAGCATCATAAGGTCACCAAAAAAAATAGGAGCTTGGCCTCGCCTATGCATAATATCAATATGCATTTTTTGTTGTTGTTTGTGCACTGCACAGTGTGTGAAGGTGTGGGAGGAGGATGGGAGGGGGGGGGGGGGGAGAGGGGGGCAGTACCCTATCACTGATCAAGGGGGCTAAGGGATCAATTCACAACCATTAGGCTAAATATAAGCTCGAATGGTTGATATTGTTGATTGTGCGGTTTGACTAGACTACCCACACAGAACTGAAAATGAACTGCGTAGATTTGACGACCTCTATAATCGACTAGCACTAGCACTAGCAGCAGCAAGCAATAAGTCAATACCGTACTGCTGACTGACGCTGGCAATAAAAGAAGTATGCCCACTGACGCTCACGCTGACGACAGTGCAGTGACAGTTGGCAGATGGCCGACACACACAGCAGGCTACACAGTGACTGAGTGAGTATATAAGACTCAGGTCAGAGAAGTCCGTTGCCGTTGATGAAGAAGGTAATAATAATAATAATAATAGGCTATGTCAGCCTATTTTTCTCTAGATCTGGTCTCTCGATCAACTCTTCTCTGCCCATTCGGTTGCGAGATCTAGATTCTAGATCTAGAGATCTAGAACTTCATCTAATGTGTAGGCCTAATTACTGAGTGGACAATTGTATGTGACCTACTCGTCAAGACGTAGAGAGGCGTGATAACGGGACTCCACTAGCGTCTGCTATACTGTACTGCTGCTACACACGACACACACACATTGCCAACACAGTGGGCGTCGGGCGACCTTATGCACAGGTCACGAGAAAGTTGAGGGAAATCCCCGATAAAAAATAGATTTGACTACAACGTCATCAAAACAAGAGTTCGAGGCCTGCTCCCATAATGCATCAAATCCTATAAATAGCCTTACCACGTGGTCAATGATATCATTGACGGCCAATCAGAATACGAGAATGTGCTGTCATGATCTAAATTTAACCCAGTGACTCATCTGGTATATAGGCAGTCGATCACAACTCTTTATCATTGGGAGTCGTGATCAGCCCAGACCCCTTGTCGTTGTGACTAACAGCATCGGCTTTTTAGCGGAACGCCGCCGAGTCTTTAGTGACTCATTTTATTTTGAACGGAGAGGCGAGTCAGTTTTGACGCGCGTTGTGATAACCTTTCAATCTGGATTTGAGAACACCATCTTCAAAGTCCAGGATGGAGCCATCGCTTTATTCTGATGATGGTCCAGACTCCGAAGTCAAGAAATTGAAAAGGAGTATGACCCTGGATTTTAATTCGAGTTCATCAACAAAACAAAAGAAACTGGCTGCCGTGTTAGCATCGCCGGACCTCCATATGCTGAAGCTGGCTTCTCCTGAATTGGAGAAAATGATTATTCAAGCCAACGGGATGGTGACGACAACGCCCACACCAACCCAGTTCGTCTTCCCGAAATATGTGACCGAGGAACAAGAAGCGTACGCAAGAGGATTCGTGGATGCCCTCGCGAAATTGCAGAACAGTGCCCGAGCTTTGAACCCAGGTCGTCCACAGGACTTGGATCGCACGTTTACAACGTTGACAGTGCCGTCTGCATTGTCTCAAAGTGCTACTGTGCCATCCTTAGCCGTTACAGTGCCGTCAACGAGCGAAGTTGCAACAACGACGACATTGCCCGGGGGACCTGCCAGCCGAGTGCCTGCACGGTCTACCGTAAGTCCCCCAAAAACTGTTCTACCAACGTCTGTTTCAAACATACCCACCACCGCCGATAGCTCGGATGTGCGGTTACCACAAATTAAAGACGAACCACAAACTGTTCCCTGCCTCAGTTCATCACCACCTCTCTCCCCCATCAATATGGAATCTCAGGAAAAAATAAAATTGGAACGTAAGCGCGCAAGAAATCGCGTTGCTGCGAGGAAGTGTCGCACTCGAAAACTCGAACGCATTTCTCGCCTTGAAGACCGCGTGAAAGAACTGAAAGGTCATAATTGTGATTTAGTAACCACAGCAACAAACCTCCGGGATCAAGTCATGAAACTTAAACAGCAAATCGTTGAACATGTGAACAGTGGCTGCCAGATTATGATGGCACAAAACATTTCTTTTTAAGAAGTGTAAGGAACAATGACATTTGACACCACCATGGATTATGATGGATGGATGATTGTTTTGATTAGAATGTTTACCATTTCTTTCATTCATTTGTGTACATAAGTTTCATTTTCTCCATGAATGCTTCCAGTGTGATTGCTTGTGATGAGGCACATAGATGCAAGTGTCATGTTCATACAATAATAAGTATTCTGATGCAAGTTGTCATTACTTTTCAGAGGCATTTTATTTTGCTAAGCTGACATACAAACCAATTTTTATAGCATAATAATACAATAATGCATTTACTATTTTTGTTTTTTCCTCAATCCATTGAGTTTTTAGTCTTTTGTAAAACTTTATTTTTATTCTTTACATTGCAATGCACAGTAAAACCACCCAGTAGGGTTATTCAGTAGCAATTGTTTTCCCTGAGTCAACTGAGTGGCACTGTTGCTGTACCCTGTGATTTGTTAGAGGTACTAAAACAATCATTCATTTTAACTTCGTCCTTACCATGAATCATTATTTTTTATTATGTAGGGGCCGCAGTAGAAGCAACGTATTGTCAGTATGTTTGGGATAGGGAAAATAAGAAGAAGCTTAGGTGACTATTTTACTTAAGATAGTAATAATTCTACCTTTTCAACCTCTGCCATTGAATTCCAGACTAATTATAATAGCGTATGTACATTGTATTTTGTACATCCTTCTATCAAGCTTAACTTACTTTGAAGAGGAAAAAATGTGGTTGTCCCTAATTAATCAATCGTGAAATGTGCATTTGTATGCATTTTTATTTCAAAACATTCTACTCATAGTCATAGCAAAATTATGTGTTATAATTTTCTTTTGACCATCCATGATAAAATAGCTTTCTATTCTTCATTTCTTGTAAGTTTATTGGAGGTAGTCATCCAATGGATGGACAGTGTAGGCTGAATACCACACCAAACTGGTTTCTTGAAAACACTTTCTGTTTTTAATTATAAAAGAGAAACATCACTTGTTACTGAAACCATAGTGGATGATCCTTGTAATTTGTGAAAAGAGCCGCTGTGTGTGCCGTAGGCCTATTTCATGTTTGCCTCATAAAAATTTTAAGAAATTATTTTTGTACTGGCCACTGTTAGCTACCCACATCAGCTCAGCCAACTGCACTCAGCTTTCTTTCACAAAAGCAGGAAATACCATTTTTGTTGGTGTTGACATCCTACACTGAAATTTTGTACCTCTCTCTATGCATGTTTGTTTTTTGCTGAAGGTAGTAAGAAGATTAAGATGATGTTAAGAAACTATGAAGTCCTCAAATAATCCCTTTTTTTTGTGCACTATTTCCTTTCAATTTCTCTCCCTCCCTCCCTCCCTCCCTCTCTTTCTCTCCCTTACACTTCTTTGCAAGGATTATTCATGAGTACAATCTCTTTTCTAACTAAGTTGTTGTTAATGATAATGGTTAGCAGCAGCAGTCTTTGGTAGAATTGAGTCTCTTCTTCGTTTTTAATATTTTTATTACTTTTACATTGAGCTGTTTCAGGGATTTACCGGTACTTTGTTTATTGAGGAAAACCTTTCAATACTGACTGACTGTGCGATTGACATTATTTTTTACTGTTTTTTTTCTTAATTGATGATACTTTTTTGTTTTGTTATTTTACTTTGAGTTCAGAGTTTTCTTTTTCCTGTCATGTGTAATGTGCGTCGTGGAAGAATGAGAATCTTGTATCACTTTATTTGATTATTTATGATCATGCTGTTTTCCTCATTTGTGATAATATTGTTCAAGATGAAGACTGCGTACTATTTTACTGTTGATGCTGAATACACCCTAGTGCTATATTCAATCATTTGTGTTTATAACTTGTTTATTTTCCATTCTAACAACACTACGTCTTTTTTACCGGTATGTCAATTCCTACACCTCGTCTATCATCCTAACTTTTCAACACTTTATAGTCACATAGCAACAAAACAAAGAATGCCAGCAGTGACACAAACAGGCCTCCCCAAGGCTTTGCGACAAGTGACTACAGAGTGTTAAAGAGTATGTGAAAATAATTTGGTTTTGGTTTGGTTACCAGTTTTACGTCCCTTGAATTTTTCTTGAAACACTGTATGGTCGCTTTATCAGATGGGCTACTTCGATTCTGCCTGTCAGGGCTAACCCAGGTTGACAGGGAAGAATCCTAGCAAAAAGACATGGATCGTCCGGACGTGGGATCCAGGTACCATTTATACCAACTTTGGGTTTTTCACATGACTAAAGGCGAAGAGCACACCATTACACCACATGCACCGGTTGTAAAAATAGATTGAGCTTGAAAGTCATAAGCTCTTGACAAGAATGGCATAGTTGCTCCTCAGACATCACAATGATCAGTTGTTAACCTATTGAAATCAGGGTTTGCTCATTTTCTTTGGCTGTGTTTAAAAAAGACTGGGATTTTCTAAATGCTGGTGCTTCTGCTTCCTTTCCTGTGCATGTGATGTATGGTGAGCATTGTGCCTGTCAGATCTTGATCAAGAATCAAATCAAATCAATTTGTCTTGCACTTGCAGTACAGGCATTTAAAATAACGTGTGTAGGAAGCAGCGAAAAATAGTAAAAAATTATGTCAATTTATTTTAATATATTGACCATTGACATACTTTTACTTAAAGTTAAAGTGGCAAAGGAATCTGTTTTTGAGCAAATTCTTGACATTGTATTTGTATTTTTATCATCCATAAAAGTGTGGTTGTTGAAGAAGGGGGTGAATCATCATATGTATATATTTTTAATTGACAGTAATTGCCCCTCTGTGCAAATTGCAATGCATTGTTTGGTGTGTATAGAACTTAACACCTATTGTAACAACACTGTAAGGTCATTTTAGAGGCAGACTACTTGGTACACCAGCTACTTAGTAGATCCTGCTTGTCTTACACTAACCCAGGCTGAGACTAGAGGGACTCAGCAGAAAAAAAGGAAATGTTGGTCCAAAGTGGGAATTGAACTCCTGTCCTCTGCACCTCTGCATGATAGTATTATGATTGAATAGGCAAAGATTAAAGAGCCTAAGAGCCTCTAATCTTTACACCACAGGCACTGGTCTTTGCACTGCCACCACAAATAAAAAAGGAAATTGCATTGTTAGTAGATTTGTTACGGAGCGGTAGTGTGCCTGCATACAAATGAGAAGGTCCCATGTTCGAATCCTTGGCTGAGACTTTTTGGAGGTTTATGGCTCCACCAACCCCCATCCTATCGGAGGTGGACGTAAATTTCGGAGGTCCCGCCTCTTTAATGACCTTACACAGTACTGCAAGAGGTGTTAAAACCGAACCAAAACTAAGGTTTGAGTTCACTTGCACTTGCATTACTTTTACACTTGAAATTGAACACTTTTCTGGCTCAGTGGGCTATCCCGAAAACTTGCTCTAAGACAATCAGGTTTCAAGTACCGTACCATAAATGTATTCAAGAAATTGTACAACAAAACCAAAAAAAACTGGCAAAATGAAACTTCTCTCAAGGGTAGGGTAACTCCCATTTCGGGCACTGATGCAGAATCCTAAACTACCGTGATATATAGTGGTAGTGGTAGCCCAATTATAAAGTACCGTATAAAGTGTCCAATTGAAAGTCATCATGAAGTGAATTCCAGACAGAGGGGTTTAAATTTATGGGAAACAAATCGCAATGGCATAGGAAATTGAAAGGAATGTACACTGTAAATAATATAATATTATTACATGTATTGGGTACTTTTGTTGATTGTTTTGCATAAGGGCGAATGGCACGAAGATTGGAGTGGAGTATTCGCCTCTTTGCAATGCAACCAGCAAATAGGTTTGCCGCGGCCGCGCTTGGCAGGGACCGTTTTGAAGAGGGTTACATGATGTATAGTACGGTATAGGAAAAACGCAAGGGTGTCACGGGACTGTGGCCGCTATACTATAGCTAGAGAGGTGACCGACCGCTAAGGTAGGTTCGACTGTACACACACGCGCTCACACACGCACGCACACGCAAAAGTGCATAATGTGTAGCGTTTAATAAGATACGGGCCTATCATGTATAAAAGTCCATCGACTAGGTCCATGAATAAATTCATTAATACACGTATGATGGGACGATAGAAATACCAGAGATGCCACAACCGGTATCACGTAGCCTACTGCGTCTTTAAAGTAGGTCAACGATCTTGCCAATGTCACTCAATACATAATTTAATTGGCCGACCAATGTAACAAGAAGACACTTGACAAGGCATGCTGTGCAGTGTTTGTTTGGTTTGGTTTGGTTGTTGGCTTAACGTCCCTTGCAACACTGTAAGTGTAAGGTCATTTAAGGGACGGGCGACTTCGACCCTGCCTGTCAGGGCCAACCCGGGCTGAGAGGGACATTGTCCCAGCAGAAAAACGGAATTATACCCGATCAAACAAACTGCCCCACGTGGGCCTCGAACTAACGTCCTCTGCGTGATAGGCGAAGCGCCTAACCATTACACCACAGCGCCGGTATATAAACTAGACTACGAGAAGACATAGTATAATATATATAATAATATACATACGGTTAAACCTGTCTAAGACGACCACCAAGTGTCGAAAAGAAAAGTGGTCGTTTTGGACAGCTGGTCATCTTATAGGCGGATAATAAATAGAAGAATAAATACAATTTGGGAGTCCATGGAAAGGGTTGTTTGTGCAGGTGGTCGTCTTGAACAGGTGGCTGCTTGAGCAGGTTTAATTCATAAAACCTAGGTAAACTTACAAGTTTCATAGCCTAACCAGTCTTGTCCTTGCCCCTAATTACCCCCCCCCCCCTTCCACTTCCCCTTCCGGTTTTTCCCCTTCTGTCCTACCTTGAGCATATCACGAATAACACAAGGTGAACCTGCTCAAGCGACTAACTGTACAATACGACCACCTGCATAAACGACCACTTTCTATTGACTCCCAAATTGCATTTCCTCAATTTAACATCCCTCCCTAAACCGACCACCTGTATACAATAAAACAAAAACTTTTTCCTCGACATTGGGTGGTCGTCTTAGACAGGTTTGACGAGAAAGCACGAGAAAGAAATAATGTTTTTTTTAATTTAGTTGTTTTAGAGGCGCCGGCATCTTTGGCTGTTTTAGCCAAAACGACAAAAAACTGGAAAGACACACCCACTGAGCATTCCCCACATACACCGAGATCCCTAACCTCTGATCCCTACAGGTTTAACCCTGACCTGGACTGACCTTTCGTCCGTCCCATTTTCTCCATTAGAATGTCCCCTCGGCAATAACCCTACATCACCATCCATTCATCTGTTAGATTTTTACGGTTGTGACACGATCATGTTTAGTGTTTAGCCCTGTGGCAAGGAATTAAGCAGCTTCCTATGTACGTGTGAGGGAGTGGGTCGCTTGTTGTTTTGCAAAGGGGCGAACATCACGAAGAACATAATGGTCCATTCGCCTCTATGTAATAGCACCAACGGGACTGAGGGATGGAGAATTATAGTCCAGCTGTCCAGCTCAAAGAAGAAGATCAAATTGACAGAGGGTAGAAGTAGAAGGATCTTGGATAAAACTGAAAGGCTCTTTTACACAGTCATGGAAATTGTGACTTCATACAGGATGACCGGCGCTGTGGTGTAATGGTTAGGCTCTTCCCTTGCATGCGGGAAGACCCTAGATCGATCTCCGATCGCGGACCATCTGGGGTTTATTTCTGCTGGGATTTTTTCCCTCTCAGTCCGGGTTGGCCCTGACAGGCAGGGTCGAAGTAGCCCGTCTCT
>JAUKPP010273098.1:0-11097 GCA_032273245.1 Phyllaplysia taylori | reverse complement strand
GTAAGGAGTGGGTTATTTATAGAGGCGCCAGCCTCAGCTGTTTTAGCCTCTTCTTGTTTTGGTTTCTACTTAAGCACCCAAGCAGGCTTAAGTTTCCCTGAGAGTTGCCATTTGCGTAAAATCCACATCAGGCACCCAAATACTTTAGAATGTTTCTTGGCGCCGAATTGACCTTGCGGGGTTGATGGCGCCGAAACAAAAATCAGCGCTAGGAAACTGTTTAGGAATACATGGTTTGGTTTAGTCTAACACCCCGTACAACACTGTAAGGTCATTTACGAGGCAGGACCTCCATAATTTAGGTCCATCTCCTATAGGACGGGGATCGGATCCATGAAAACTCCGAAAAAAATCCCTGAGAACCTCGCCCGGGTCCGAACCCAGGACCTCCTCATCTGTAGGCGGGCGCACTACCACTCGGCCATCAACGCCCCCAAGAAAAGGCTACACATAAGTTGGCTATAAAAAAAAAAATTAAAAAGGCAGAATGAGCAATAAATGTATAATATTTAATGGTTTATCCTCCCTCTTGAGGACAGGAGATGGCCCTTTTTTTTGTCCAAATATAGTGATGGTCCGTTCTCGGCTAGAAGGAGCAGATCATACCAGAGTGCCCGCCAATTTGATGAACAAGCTGAAGGAAGGAAACTGGCATTGCTCTTACAGATTCATATAGAAAAAACGGATGGCCATCTCCTCCCCTCATGGTGCCACATGTTGTTTAATGGTTAGGCTCCTCGCCTGCCATGCGGAAGACCCAAATTCGATCCTGCGTGCTTACAATCTGCGGTCTTTGTTTTCTTTTTATCTTTTGTGCTGTTGTTTTTGCTAGGACCTTTTCCCTCATATGGCAGGCTGGTGCTGACAAGCAGGGTCAAAGTAGCACGTCTCCTAAATGACCAAACCTAGTTAGCTTGATGAGTGAAGCACCTTTTGAGCATCACAGTAGATAGTTTTTTGTTTGTTTTGGGGGTGTTATTTCTTTTCTTGGGGGGGGGGGGGTACTTTTCTTCCGCTTCTTTTTTCATGTTTTCATCTATGTATTTATTTATTCATTAATCTAATTTATTTTCTCCTATTAAAAGCACAAGAAAAAACACTCAAGCTAATTCTTACACATTTTTTCCATCAGGTGTACTCTTTCGGGGTGGTCAACGAATTCTCCTTCGAGGACGACATGTCCAGGATCTACGGCTGTGAGGTCCATTCCTTTAACCCTTTATCTATCGGCGATGACTACAACCGAAGCAAAACCATACAAGTCCATTCATATTCTTTGGGGAGAAATTCGGAAATCTCCGAAGACGGGAAGGAACTCTACACCCTCCCCGACATCCGCACCATCTTGCACCACGGCAAGAAGACAATTGACGTCATGAAATTGGACATCGAAGGCGCAGAGTGGCCGGCCTTGGCTGGTATGCTGCAGTTTGACGAGCTTAGCCAAGTACGGCAGCTATTGGTGGAATTTCATTTAGGACCGCCCCCAAATATGGAGAGGCTCCGCCGGGCTCTGAAAGTACTCAAAGACATTGGTCGAACTGGATTCCGGAAGTTCTACGCCACCAAAAACCCCAGGGGTTCTTTCCATCACCCTGGGTTTCCAGTCATGAGAGCCAGGAACTATGAGATTCATTATCTAAACACCAAGTTTCTTAATAAAGTCAATTAGAATCGTTGTTATAGTTCAATCTCTCTCTCTCTCTCTCTCTCTCTCTCTCTCTCGCTCTCTCTCTCTCTCTAATATTTACAGACTTTTTTTTTCTTTTTCCTTCTTCCTACCCTACTCTCTCTCTCTTTCTTTTTTTCTCTCAAGCACACAAGCAGACACATACAGACACAAAGACATACAAACCACACACACAATTTGGAGACTGGCGTCTGTGGTGTAATGAACTGCTGTCACGGAGCGTTTCACACCTGTTTTGTCAGTTGCAGGCCGGACTCATCTATATAATGATACATACATATGAGCCTGGCCTGCAACTGACAAAACATGTAGTGGATGCTCCGCCTTACAAATGCATACAGGTTATCACCAACTCTTCTGGATCCCTATAGATCCCCTTGAGTACACTCTCATCTGTAGTGCCACTCCCACCGACATTAACTAAATCATGTATAATGTTACGTATACCTATTATAGAGGAATTTAGGTACAGTTCTCTACTCCTAAGGTCCCTGTGCTTGGGAGCTGGAAATCACGGGATCTTAGGAGAACGGGATGCTAACCGAACCATCAAGGAAATGGCTCGATGGTGACCCATGGCTAGAACAAGCAAGCTGTGTGGATGCAGCTCAAGCCTTATATCAAGTCAATAAAAGAGTGGTAAATCTTGATGACCAATCACAACAGCCTCGCCTTACTTTTCTCTTATCCAATTATGAGTCTTTAGATCAACGTTGAATCCAACTGTCAAAAATGTACGTATAGCTTTCCTCTTTGTTTAAAAAACTATTTTCTGAAATGCGGGACCGTACGTGTGACTTTTACATGATAGTAAAAATTATGTTTTCTTAAAAACTACTGGACGTTATGCGAACCGGGACCAAAAACTGTGGGAACTTAGGTGTAGACTAAATATACTACTATACTAAGTACATGTAAAGAGATCACATACATTCTGAAAAAGTGTGAGAACTCTTGCCTTAAGACCTGCGTCTGTGGTGTAAGGGCTCTTCACCTATCATGCGTAAGACCCAAGTTCAAGCCCACATGTGGACGATCTGCGTTTCTCTGCTGGGATTTGTCCGTTTAAAACCTGGTTGGCCTTGAAAAGCAGGGCTGAAGAAGTCAAACTTTTAAATGACCTTACAGTGTTGAGATGGACGTAAAACTGGTAACCAAAACCAATTGCCTAAGATCATGTAGAGAAACTGCTTGCAGCTGACATAGTGAAAGTCTATATATGTACATGTATGGGCATTATTTTGGGTACTAAATTTACGTTCCCTGCAAGGTGCAAATGTAAGGTCATTTAAGAGATAGGCTACTTCAACCCTGCCTGTCACTGGTCAGGGCCAACCTGGGCTGAGAGGGAAAATTTCAGTCAGAAAAACAACAGATCGTTCATGACCAGGATGGAACTCGGGTCTTCTGCTCGACAGGCGAAGAACCTAACCATTACACCACAGCACTGGTTATTGCAAACATGATTATTGCATGAATAGGTTTAAACAAGGAAAAGCAAACTATAAAATAAGAAAGCAAATTAATTTTATTTATTTATATTCACTACATTTGCAGTCAATCTCAAATCATAACAACATTTTCTTGGGAGACACAAAGAGCATGAGGAAATAAGATAAGATGTACTTTATTAATCCACGAGGGAAATTTCGGTTGGATTTACAAGTCAACATTGCAAAGACATAGCACAGACATGAAAAATGTACACTATACAATCATTCAGGGGATACACAATGTCACAATGTACACCTTACTCACAAAAGCGTAGGGCACATACATTCACAGTTTGTACTTCTATGTACTTCCAACTGTCTCTCACCCCCCCCCCCTCTTTTTTCTCTTCCTTCCTTCTCTTCCTTCACTCACTCGTTCACTTCACTCACTCCCTTACTCACTCACTCGTCCCTCTCAAACCGTACCCCCATTTTTCCATAGAAATCGGACAACGTAATGTACATAGTCATGAGATATTATTAAATGTGTAAACAAAGATCACTCTGTTTCAGATGGTCTTGTCCTAGATTTTGATCTCATTAATCTACAGAATAAAGGACGAAACTGTTTTTATATCTCTCTGTCCTTGAAACAGACTGAAGGATGTTATTGCTTCTAGAAGATCTTACAAATGCGGCATTAAGAGGGTGTTCATTTTCCTGTAGTATTGATTCGATCTTGTTGAAACAAGCGTCATAATATAAGGTGTCAACATTTTGTATTTTGCAGTTTGTTATCCTCTCTGCTTTCTTAACGATGGTATTTATCTTCTTTTTGTCTAATGTGGTTACTGAGGCACCCCAGCAACTGATGCCAAAAGAA
The DNA here is from genome assembly GCA_032273245.1 of Phyllaplysia taylori. Lineage (NCBI taxonomy): Eukaryota > Metazoa > Mollusca > Gastropoda > Aplysiida > Aplysiidae > Phyllaplysia > Phyllaplysia taylori. The sequence continues at coordinate 7,091 of JAUKPP010273098.1, read as the reverse complement.
ATTAGGCCTACACTTTCTAATGCTGAGATGTAGAATCTTTGCAAGATGGTATCTTTGATATTAAAAGATCTAAGTTTCCGCAGAAAATACATTCGTTGATTGAGTATTTTGCAAAAGTTCTGTACATGCTCATTCCAATTTAATTTATCATCTACAGTAAATCCAAGATACTTGTATGTTCGAACAATTTCAACCTGCTCTCCATTTATTGTTAAAGGAGGTGGGTCACTCTTTTTTTGGCTGAAATCAATTATCCTTTCTTTCGTTTTAGAGACATTCAATACAAGATAGTTATTCAACTCTGTGTCGATACCGCCTTCCAATAGCCAGGATTTATTCAAAGAAAGACATAAACTGCTGCTGATGTCAAGATATATGTAATCTGCATTAAATAGTGCTACTAATACTCCACTAAATTACCGTCTATCGCAACATACGTAGGATGAATCCAGCGAAAAACTAGTGAGCTTGTCAATAAATTATTAAATAGAATATCTTAGATTTAACTAATGGAGAATGAAAATCGAAGTCTACGCAAAACAATACCTCTCCATTCCACTGAACACTAGCATGAACAACTAAGTATGTATGAGAGTCTGCTAGGCGCAGGTCGCGACCTTTGTCAATTTAACACTCTCTCTGCTTGTTCCTGCCAGAATCTAGGTCACCGGACAGGAAACTGCACCCTGCCTCTTCTCGGTACAGTGTATGTGCATGTTTTTGAAGAAAGTCCAAAAGGATGGAAAGAAATCCTGAATTTATTAAAAATCCTTGAGATACCTATTCAGTTTCTGTAAGAAAACAAACAAAATGTATTTTGTCAGGTCTGCGTAACTCCACCTCATTCTGAATCAGAGCACACGTGCAGGTCACTTCGGGCTGGAGTCCAATCACAATCACTCCATTTTCCCGCTCTCTTTTTCATTGTCTTTTTGGGCATTTTGCTCAAAGTTCTTAGCTCTTCTCGAGACTCTAAATTTGTATGGGTTTTCTGTCGTGGTTCTTTGTTCTCTTTGCACATCTTTTTCCTCCCAGTTGCCGCAAGTCTTTTAGACTGAATACCGTTTTCTCTGTGACCTCCAAGTGTGGTAGACTTTATGTACGGTTTTGACTCAGAATCCCCATTTTGATGCCATGGTGAATCTCGTAAAAGGTTATCCCTCGCGCTTAACACATCTCCATAGCTTGAAGAGTACCGTGTTTCTGGTCTTAAGACTTTATCTTTAGTGCTAGTGAAAACAGTTTTTGAAGAATCTTCCTCATCATCTTGCCCCTTCAAAAATGTACTCAGTTGTACATTCCTGTCTGAATGTATCCAAGATCGTAGTCGAGGTGTTGAAGAACCATGCTGAGAGGTTGAATATCTATCTCTCTCACTATTTGTCGGCCTCTGGACAGGGGACCGGGGTTCAATTCTCAGCAACATTGGTATGCTGAGACGATAGCGGGAGAGAATCAACAACAGAATCAGCAATCCCGAGACCGTTAACAACATGATGACCGGCTGCCATTGAGCAGGGATCTCGGTGAAGAAGGAGCGCAGACTGCGGCCGAGACTGGAGGAGACCAGTTCTGCTGGATGTAGCACACACCGAGTGAGGAGGGAGGAGAGGACCTGAGGGCAGGGGATAAAGACAACACTGTCAGATCATGTGGAAAATTATTAGTCTTTTCCTGTTCTCTATCTCTTTATTTGTTTGTTTTGTTTGTTTAGGGTTTTACGGCTCCATCGACACTGTAAGGTCATTTCGGCACCGAGTCTCTATCAGCATACAATATTCAGGAATCTGAGTTTCAGTGGATTTGAGTTGATCCTTCTTTATCTTTATAGAGGTGCCAACTAGCAAAGAAAAAAAAAGTCCTAACATGCAGTAGTTTTGCCCTGTATGTAAGTTGTTGAATCATATAGACTAGAGATAAGGGTGATTCATGTAGGCCTATCTGGATGTCAGAATTTTTCAGGAAAATTGGTAACCGCTTAATTTAACATCTTGGGGCAATAAAAGTAATCCTTTTCCTTCAATTCTCTATCCCCACATTAAGCTTTTCCATATTGTCTGGCAATCTCAATTCACATACTAAATATAAACTGAAATAGATGATGTCCGAGTAGAATGGTGTGGTTTACAGTTTTTTGGTTTGGATACCAGTTTTACGTCTCCTACAACACTGTAAGGTTATTTAAGAGATGGGCTACTTTCACCTTGCCCGTCAAGGCCAACCCAGGCTGAAAGGGAAAAAAAACAGCAGAAAAAAAACAAATCATCCAGGCACGGAATAGAACTTGCGTCTTCTGCATGACAGGCGAAGAGCCTCGCCATTCACCACAGCACCTGTGTTTATAGTTTTACATCCCTTGTAACAATGTAAAGTTATTTATAAGAGACCGCCTACTTTGACACCGTATGTCAGGATCAACCAATATTCCTCACTTCACCTAGGTGTGAATAGCTACCCGGCTAACCATATTGTCAGTATGTTAGTGTTTGAGCCCTAGTAAAATGGCCGCTTGCACTGTATGATTCCTGGGGAGTCGAGAAGGTTTCTAAATCAAATGACCTGGTTTGCTAGTGTAAAAATTTATTGCAAAGCACGAGTCTGTTTTCGGGATACGGATATACGCTATATAAAAGCAGTCATTATTATTATCATTCAAAGAAAGCAGAAAGAGAAGACCGCACCAGGGCACCGCTAGTCACCCACTTCACTTACCATAAGGGGAGATACCTCCCACACCGGGTCGACCAGGAGGGCGTAGTGGTAATCGTAGCAGGGATCCGAACCATGGGTCCATGAAAACTGTGACCTCAGCAGAGATTTTACGCTCATTAAGAATGTGATGCTCTGAGGGCTACACTCGGGCGGGGTGCCCTGGTTGGGGAAAAAAAAAGCATTTTATCTTTGAATTATTTTTTATGAATTGGTAGGAAAGGGCGGGGGATGGGATGAGAGGAGAAGGGGAGAGAGGGGAGGGGGAGATGAAATGATAGGTGGAGGGGAGAGAGAGTGAAGGGAGGGAGAGAGGGGAGGGGAGAAAGAGAGGGGAGGCAGGAGTTTGAGGGGAATGGGGGGGGTAATTCATTGGCGGTGGTAGAAATGAAGATTTGATTGTAAATGTATATATAATATACGTATGTATAAAAATCAACCAAAAATGAGTTGATGTCTTAGGGGACTGACAAAAGGATCAACTTCGAAACTTTAACGTCTCTTTCTTTAGAAATGTAAGCTGGGACTCAAGAAAATTATCCACTTATCAGAGAACATGCTCACGTGAGTTAAATTTCAACACAAACAGCTATGGCTTAGACAGCAAAAGATGCTGACGCCTCTATAAACAACTAACTTTTAACTTTTAACTTACGGAGTCAACTATGCCATCCATAGTATTTTCTTCATATTGATTATACGAGGGTGTGCTGAAAAGTAATGCCTTCAAGTCCATAGAATAATAAACCATTTAATGAAGCAACATGAAATTATAGGGCAGAACCTCAAATCCTTTGCCTACCACCACACAAAAGTTGACGCACGTATGACATGATACAATTTCTTGCGTTCTAAAATGTAGGCCTATGTATTAATTCTGTCGGATGAAAAACAAACAATGGCAACCTTATTGATCCTGCTTTGAAACATGCTGTGATTGACTTCCTGTGAATAGAAGGTTCTTCTCTTTGTAAACCCATGAAAGAATGAAAGCTTTGTATGTTTAAGATTGTGCAGACATGTTCCCTCTACATAAAGGAACTCAATAGAGGCCTACATGTAGGCCTACTTTGTTTCAAATGCAGGGTCAGTGAGGTTTCCATTTTCCTTCAACAGAATTATTTACACATATTTTGTGACACTAGCAATTATGTGCATCTGTGATGTCATACATGTCTCATATTTTGTATGCCTGTAGGTAAAGTTTTAAGCCTATATCCTGTAAATTTTTAATTCTTTCACCAAAGACTTTGTCTTGTACTTGTAGGCATTACTTTTTAGTCCATCCTCATATTTATTACGTAGATTATTTTTTCAGCACCTATTCCAGAAAACTGATTCTGAAAAACACTTTGACACAAGCATATCCCATCTCACGATGCAGTAATTAAGGATCTTTGCTCACATTTCAGTGAAAGTTCTACTTACCAGCGCTGTGGTGCAATGGTTAAAGGCTCTTCGCCTATCATGCGGAAGACCCGAAATCTCTTCCTTGTGCAGACAATCTGTGGGATTTTTTGCCCCTTAGCACGGGTTGCGCCCGACAGGCAGAGTCGAAGTCTCCCGTCTCTTAAATGACCTTACAGCGTTGCAGGGGACGTAAAACTGGTAACCAAAACGAAAAGTTCTACTTAGCTGGTAACAAACCTGAATGACTTGAGCTGCTCTCCGTGCCAGGGCCGCCTGATACAGACGCACAAATTCCCAGGGAATGCTCAGCGCTATCGCAGCCATCACAACTCCTGACAGCCATGGCAGGATGCCTGGCAACACAAATCCTCGCTTATCTCTGTGTCCGTTCTTCTCACCCGAACCTCCTAAGCTGCCAGTTATAGCCTCATCCCTATAGCTCAATGATGTGAGAATCTTGTTCTCCTGTGGCCAAGGAATTATTGTCAAATCATTTATCTCATCTTCCATCCTTGTTTTGAATTTTATAGAGCGACGTTTGGTAAAAAATGATACCAAAATCTTGCAGCACACATAAAAAATCAGACAAACTGCAAATGTAAGAAGCACATTTAGAATTATTGTTGCTGTCAAGAAAGAATAACCTTCACACAGCAGATCTTTCAACTTCAATGCTGAGGTAGTCAAAGTAGAAGCTACGTCCTCCACAAAGTGAACTGAGATGATGGACATGACGATTTCGGCGGACGTGGCATGGCACAGGCTCACGTCAGCTGGCGGAGATGGGTCTGGTTTCTTCATCTCAGACCATGATAGCAACCAGGACCATATCTTGTGAAACACACCGCGACCCTCAACTCCTTCATTCTCTGAGAGTTCCGAGATAAGATCATCACACTTTTCAATGTGAGATGCTGAAAAATGGGAAAAGACAATAAAATTTGAGAATGTTGATCACAAAAATCAAAGTCGGGTGAAAAATGTCAAGGTCATTTCACATTTGCCCAAGTTATTTCTCGGCCATTTCAGAAAATTGTCTCGTTAAGATCTATAGAGAGGTTTAATTCTATCAGCAATACACTTTTATGGAAAAAGCCCACTTTTTATACTTTTTTAATTTGCAACAATGATGTGAAAGAAAAGCTCTTTGCATTCAGAGAATCAAAATGATTGCCTCTATTTTCTCAAAAGAATCAAATGTGACTTGGAATATTGGAATTGAAATTACCATGACAATGTATGTCAAGACCCTGATTCAAAGTTTGAGTCTAAAAGGCCATATGGTACTATATACCCAAAACTGCCATGTAAGTAAAACCCAGTCCTTATATTGGACCCGAATGTACATGACTAAAAGAAACATCCATGGCCTGTTGTGACAAATTTTGTAAATTATTTCACTGACTTAAGTCACTTCACTAGGGCACCATCAAAATGATGCATGACATTCACATGGTTCTTTCTCTCAATGGATGGCCCCAACCATCATGTCCAAGTCTTGTATAGACAACGGCAGTGAAGTACTCAATGACTGCATTGCACTTAGCAGTCATCCGGTCCAGAAAGATCTTAAGACTGCTTTGTACTTTTGCAGTATTAAGAGGCAAATTTCAAGGTTCTCCACTCCAGGGGTACAGAACTAAACTATGGTAATACCATGGCTCTGTAGGTCATAAAGCTAAAGACTAGGCTACTTGAATGTTATGAAGGTGGGTAGGTTCGACTGTGCATAGGTTACATTAGATTCCCATTGCGGCATTAGGCTTTGGTGGGTAAGAAAAAGTATGAGGCACAAGCAAAAATAGGAGGATACAACCTGGGATCAGGACCACACTCTTTATTAAGTAGTTAGTCTTACTACTAATGCTGTCGTATCCTGCAGCTAAGCTAGATAAAAATATATCTAGAAGAATCTAGGTTGCTGCAGTTTTCGCCCACCTAAGAACACATCATGTACATGTTTTAAAGGTAAATTAGCTTTCCCCAGTACTAGATCTAGATGGGTGAAAAGGGGAACTGGGCGAATATTGCAGCACAGAGAATAAATTAAATATCTCAAGATAGATAAATCTAGAGTCAGGATGCAAGAAGCCAGTCTCCAGTTTTTTCAACAACAAAAAATGTCCCATTCCACTGACAAAAGCGTAAACTCAATACATGAGTAATTTTCAGCTTAACTCACACTGCTAGCATGTGATTTTCTTCTGAGCTACTGCGATTACAACTAACCAATGACGGCAATGATATGGAATGGAGCATTAGTAGAAAAAACTACCGACTGGCTTCCTGCATCCGACTAGATTTAGTCTTAGATCTAGTGCCGCTACAGGCTACTGCACTATTAAAGAAGAGTACTACTACTAGCCTACTATGCTACTAAATCTAGATCTAGTTACTGCTAGATTTAGTTAGATCTAGATCTAGATTTAGTACGTATGCCTATGCTAAAACTAAATCATTCTGAAGTCTGAGTCGAGTCTAAAGTTGAAGTTGATGAAGCATCTAAATTAGTAAATCTAAACTAAGCCTACTCTTACCATATTTGTAGGCAACATATATGGAAATGGCTAGGATTAGTGCCGCCAATGAAATACTAAGCAGCGTTCTACGTCTATAATCTTTCGTTTTCATGGTGCCTTTCTCAGTCCCCCCTTGTATAGACTTAGCAAAGTAGGCAGCTGATTGTTTATGTTTTGAAACAGGCGCCGCCATTTTGTAAACAATGCCAAATTTGCCCGGAGAGTGATTTCCCTTGTACACTCGTGCTGTCTCAGGTTCGTTGATTAAAGTGACAAACAATGAGCAATACAAATTAATTATGTCGGTGGATCTTCGGCATGTCTTCTCTCAAACCCTTTCAAAATTCATTAATAACTACAATGCAGGGGGTCGCGACGGCAATCTCGGGGAGTCGCGAAGGGTGCATGATTTTATTAATTTTTAGCCTAAAACTGACAGGTTCACGATATTAT
>JAUKPP010273087.1:0-11097 GCA_032273245.1 Phyllaplysia taylori | reverse complement strand
TGACAAAAACAATAAGTTTTTCTCTCTTTCTTCATTCGTTCATTCCTATTCTGACTGTTCCAACCTGGCAGATTAAAATTAAATTGATTCCTCCATCAAAGAAAACACAGAAGTTTCCGGTAGTGGAGTGACGATATTTTGCTATATAAGAAGTTGGGGTGGGAACTACCGAAAAAGCGCCCTATAGTCATAGACTAGATCTAGAATCTAGATCTAGTCTAGACTGAACTGACGTCAACTAACTTACTACTAACTTGACTAGCCAGTCACTAAATTCTACTACTACTACTACTACCACCACCACCACTACTACTGCTACTACTACTAGATCTAGTAGAACTAGAATTAGAGTACTGGACTAACTAGAAGTAAGAAGAGTCTAAAACTCGCCGTTTTTCTTGACTCTCGACTACTTAGATTTAGATATCTAGTCTTCTTCTTAATCACAAGTCATGATGAATGGATTTCATTTCACATATCCCCGCTTGAAAGCGGGCTATGCTATGTGCTTTACAATCATTACTACCCCAGCAGACCAAGTCATTCAGAAACCTTCTCAGCCTCTGGGAATCTTATTAATGTCTTTAGGCCAATGCCCACGTTACGGAATATTTATTTTGACCCACAGCATGGGCAGTGGTGGTAACACATGCAATGAATTACGCTGTGATGTACCATACATATATGACATACAAAAGCTACAGATACCTTTTTGTTAAAGTGAATGCTTTTCTACCCAAAAGGTTGAATTTTTTTTTTTTGGCTGCAAAACATCCTCATGTTTCAATTATTTCATGTAGGCTAGGCCTAGGCCCATAGAATAGGGCAATAGTCCTACAGATGATAGTTGAATTCATCAAAGTTTAACATACTTGGGTATTGCGTCGAGTGTTGACCAAAATAATTTGTAAATAAATTTTTCGTCAGTCCTTAGATCTTTGCTTCTATCATAATCTGCACTATCAAGATCTAAATCTCAGCTAGGTAGCCCAAGACGGGCCAAGAAGGTAAAATTTGATAATCTATTAAATTTTTATATCTTTTACTGGGAAAGGAAACTTTCATTGAGGCCCACTTTTTAATAGACTACAACTCATATCAATGAAATGGAAATATCACCACTCTTTGTCGAGATGAACATGTCAGTTAACCCCTTCACTGCCCAAGGGACACAACATAGCAGTGCTGGGGAGTAAAGTCTCAATTTGTGGTATGTTGACAAAATTGCCCATATCTCACTGAACTTTTGGCTTATTGCTATGACATTTTGCATGAACACAACAAGTTGAATGTCATATCTGACCATATATATGACATATTTGTTGTCTGTGAAAAAATTAGAGAAAGTTGTTAGAGAAATGCCAAGAAATACATTTTCAATAACAGTCTAGACTTTCTTTCCTCACTTTCTCCGACACTAATAGATCTAAATCTAGAGATAGTATTGGCACTGTCATCATCTTCAATAGTATCTACCATAAGTCTGGGAAACAAGTCACCTTCACCATCACTTTGCTCAGAATCACTCCCATTATCATTGCTATCATCATCCTGCATCACCTCTTGCAAAGCCTCAGCTGCTGTAAACACCGGCTTGTAACTCACCATGACTACGACAACACTTCTGCTATTCTTCCGGATAAATAGAACTAATAATAGCTTCATAGTCAAGGGAGGTTATTCTCATAATCTTTGCAAAGTGTTTTTATGCAGTGGTGTTCCCTAGCAAGGGTCTCCTGCGTTTTTTGTTAAAAAACTTAAAAAAACCTTGGTGACATAAAATTTTGTGAATGTATGCTATTCATCAGGGATGGAAATTTTCCATAAATTTACTGAAATCCTTAATTTTGATTTACTCCATCATTTTCTGTAAGTGGGACCTAACGTACTAATCTGCAGTTGAATGAGTATATTTTTCCAAATCGGTGTAGCCTGCGAAAAGTTCAGTAAACTTTGGACTTATCTGTTTCCATCCCTGATTCATATATGACTATATTCTATATGACTTTATTACAATTATTGAAAAGGTTGGCAGTGAAGGAAATGGTGCTGAAACCACAACCAGAAATAGGGTGAACCTTTTTGTGCACATTTAGGATGTATGTGTGTATTGGGAAATTTTATTCTTTATATTTTTTCAGGATGCTAAAAGATGCATAAAAATGGAGAGGTGAACCTCAAATCACATTTCTCAGGAGCTTCAAGTGTGGGATCGGAGAGAGATCTTGACAATTTGAATGATTTGCAAAGCCTTACCTCAGGAGATTTCAGAAACATGAGTTGGCCAGGAGATAACAAGGAAAGTGAACTTAACAATGGTGAAGGACCGCTGCCTCTTCACCCAGGTACTGGGCGTCCTCCTCACCACCCTCATGCTGCTGGAGAAAAGCCTCGCAAAAGGGGTGGGAGGTCCAATAACAGTGTCACGTGGAGTATTGATGTGGCTGAGGGCAGAGAATCCCCAGAGAGTGATAAATGGACTAAGCATGTGGAGCCTCTGCCGGAGCCCCAGACTGATGTCCCAGTGTTTTCCGTCGCAACTGGTGAACGCTTGACACGCTATGATAATTCTTCATTTTCAACCCGGAGTACTAATTTGTCAGAAAATGAACCTATCAGTGGAGAGCTCTACTCCTCTGGTAAGACGAAGATCAAGAAACATAAGCATTCATCCAGAGATAGAAAAAAGAAAAAGAAGCATCGCTTGTCACGTTCTCCGAGTTCTGAAAATGGCCAAGTCATGTCTCAGGCAGCTGTGTTTTCTTTAGGGCTGTCACAACAGTATCCCTCACAAACGGTTTCAAATAATATTACAGAGACCGTTCTGGAGAACCAAGCTGCTATGCCCAAATCTGAACCAATTGCAACGTTATCTACAGCCTCTGTCCCTGCACAAGGCTATACCACTCTCTCTTCTGGAGAAAACAACAAAGGTGATCAAGATGAAATTGAGCGTGAATTTTTAAGAAATCGCAAAAATTCAGATACAAGTGGTCAAACACTTGGAGAAAGTAAGAACGGGGCACTTGGAACCAGTGAGCTTGAAGACAGCTTCAATGACTTGCCCATGTTAGAGAGACCTCAGAGCCGGGTGGGCATAAGAAAGCAGGACAGCAAAATGATGATCCAGGTAAATTTTCACTCATCCATATGCTTTGACCTTTCATTTGAGAATCTTTAAGATCTGAACGATAAAGTCACTGTGTTCATTCAAGCTCGACTATTAATTTATTACTTTTTCTTCACGACACCTAATTTTTTTTAACACTAGCGAATAAATTAACTGTTCTGTGATTTGGTAGGTAAGAGAGATTGTTGTTATAGAACAAAATCTAGAAAGTTCAACAAGATGTGAAATAGCTTCTAGCTCCTTATGTGGATCACTTAGAATTATTATTCTGTCTTTTGGAGATAATTTTGGAACATTAGATTGTCTATTTTTGTTCTTTGTTCTTGTAAGTTAATTTTGGGAGTGCAGATGATAAGAAATAGAAATCAACTATATATAAGGTTCAGCAGCTAATGTCACGTTTCATCTCCACAGAGTGAAACGGCTTTGTTCATATCAAGCCATATCTACCAGAGGGAATGCTGTCGATATGCTTGGGATCGCAAAGTAAACAGGTAAAACAACTTTCAAAGCAAGGTCATCATGTTACTTTTATTCACTGCTGAGGACATATTTGACTAACGCATTTGCCTTTCAGGTCTGTATCTGAATTTTGTTTGTGTGAGTGCAATATAAATTAGAGCTGTCTGTCCTGAGGACCCATTGGCATATCTGGGATAGGAGAAGATCTGTGTCCCACAACCATATAGTTGTAAGCTTGGTATCCTGGCCACAGGGCTACTCGATGATTTTTTAAATGTATAAACAGGGTCCTCACCGGGTTGGGAAATCGGGAAAAAGTCAGGAATTTTGTGATGGGTCGCGTAGTCGGGGAAAACAAAATGTCTTGAAATTTGAATGATGAAATCAACTGATGGCAAAGAATTTCAAGTATCAAAGGTATAATAAGCGTTTTGTTGTAATAGTAATATAGATATTCTTTTTTGCAAGTCTTTACACTAAACAATGATTACTTTTTAAATTAAGGAAATATGCCAAACTTTCCATGTGACTGTAATCTGTTTTTCATCTAGCTTTTTATGACCCGTTTTTTACGCACAGCAGTTTTATTTTCTCCGTGAATAGGGGTCTTGAAAAAACAAATTTAGGGCTTTGAAAAAAAATGTCAGTCTTTGGGTGGGAACCCTGTATGTAGGACTATCCAAAGGATTTTCATATTCTACCATTAATGCATATATAGCGATGAAGAGAATTCTCATGCAGTATTGTATTCTCTTGTCTACCTGGTCTCTGCAGTCATAAATGTCTGTGTGGGCGTGACAAGAGTTGGCATGAAGGGAGAAATATTTCTGTGACAGAAAGCACACATCTGGCAAAGGAGACAAAAGCAGACATCTGGCATCCCAAGACCCATACAGCAACGGAGCCTTGTGATTCTTTTGGAGAAATTCACTTCAGAGGCTTTGGTAGCAGTACACCAAACTCCCCTGTAAGTAACAGGTGTCCAAAATAAAAGGCCCCTTTAAAATGTCAATTTCCCACCAATTTCAACAAAATTTCAGACAAATAAAATTCAACCAAGGAGGCAGCAGATCTGTATATTTGAGAAAAATTAAGTCACGGGTTAATGAATTATCAAGCTTTGAAAATTTCGACGAAAATTGAGCTAAAGTGCAAAACTTGACATTTTTGTAGCAATTGACCGGGAAAGTTGTGACGTCATGCGCGCTAGCGACCCTCCGCCTCTGGCTCTAAACAATGAACCAAGGTCATTGAAAATACCATGGAAAGAACTAAAAAGAGATCTACCATTGTCAGATAATTTAGAACAAGGACATTTTAAATTTTCATCATCAATATGAACAACTGGAAATGGTAAAAATTCTTTGTTGACACAAAAAAACCACCTAAAAATAATTAACACCAAAAAAGTGTGTTAAGCTGTGAAACGTCCTGTAGAACACCCACATATATTAAAGTTCTGAATGAAGAACAGCGACAGAATATTAATAATTATGATGAGGAAAGGAGTTACTTTCCTTATTGGATGGGTTAGTATGTGACTGATTATTGCTTAACTAAGATACTGCTCTAGAAAGGATAAATGGTCTTTGGTTTGCCATTGATATTTTTATGGGATGAACCCGAAACAATTTAGCTGAGAAAAAAGGGCACACAATAGGCCTATTGATCTATTTGGGTAAAGGACCAGATTGTCATAAATAAACTGAGTTGGGAAGTTGTGAATGTCTAATTTTGGTTATTCATTTTCTAAGTGTTTGCCTAGGTTTCTAGCTTCCAACTCTTTATGGGAAAATATGTATGTTAGTTTTTCAAATGACTTATGGTACATTGTTCCTTTTCCTCAGTATGCCCGAATTGATTACAAGACTCGGCCAGATATAGTATGGGAGCTTTTGATTGACTACTGGAAAATGCCCAAACCAAGGCTTCTAATTTCAGTGACTGGGGGAGCCCAAAGGTTTGAGCTCAAACCCCGTCTCAGCTCATTGCTCAAGCAAGGATTGATAGGGGCTGCTGTGAATACAGGTAAGTTATTTATAGAAGAAAACAGACATTTTATTATTTAAAGTATTTTTTGGGTCCCGTTTTAAAAGACTGAGTTGCCTAAGGTCCAGCATTTCAAAAAGCATTTTACAAAACGGAGACTCGGGTGCATGCGCTATTACTGTTCACATTACTGTCCTTGACTTAACTAGTCATCCACTCTAGTGAATATTGCTAAGCTCAATGAAGTGAGGGGCGGGGGGAGGTGGTTTAGGACGTAGGCTGCAACATCTGCACCGACAAGATCTCGCCAAGGTGTGAAATGGTCCACGCCTAGGTTTCCCAAGTCTTCCCATGATGGTTCAGCTAGGGTCCCAGTCGCCTTGGATTCCACGGTTTCATTACACTCAAGCACTGGAACCTTCTGCGTAGACTACTGTACTATGTGTACATTTCTATGGTGATACCATGTCCGGTAAATCCATCCATATTTCCCTTGTGGATCAATAGAGTATATCTTATCTTATCTTAAGACTTACTGTCACATCGACCTAAGACAACACTTATTGTATAGAAGAAAAGTGGTAATTTTAGATAGGTAGTAATCTTTGACAGTGTCATTATTAGAAAAAAAAACCTGCAAGGGAAGTGGTAATTTGCACAGGTGGTGGTCTTGGACAGAAAGTCGCTAGGACAGGTTTGACTACTGACAATTATGACTGATGGTCACAGGATAAAAATAGCTGAACATGGAAATCCAGCATAAATCCATATCAACTGAGTTCAATACATCTTATTTAGATATTGTACAACTCACCCCTTTGCTGTTTGACTGTGTTGTTTCCAAGAATTTGTTTGAGTTTTTTTTATTATTAATCTTAAGTCTGTCCTTGAAGGCAACAAATGATTTAATAAATAACATAGAAGGCTGCCTCTTCAGTTTTTGGATGGGAGAGTAACTTGTTATTCATGGCTGTGATTGTTTTTCTTTTTTGCCTAGGTGCTTGGATCATAACAGGTGGGACAGCGACAGGTGTGATGGAGTTTGTCGGAGAGGCCGTGCGGGACCACATCACTGTGTCAGGCAGAGGGAGGGGGGAGTGTGTGGCACTTGGAATAGCCACCTGGGGCTGTGTGGCAAACAAACTGGCCCTGGATGGGGAGGATGTGAGTACCTCTTTTATTGTTTTGCAATATTTTTGTGTTTTTTGGCTTCTTGAAGCAAGGTATATCATCGGATTTTTGGACCATTTTTTGCATAAGCAAAGGCTTAACACCTTGTGGTCACTCAGCCAGAAGAACGAAGTAATTTTACGGTCTCGCACAGCCAGCCATGACGAGATCGGGCTTCTCAAGCCTGGAGCATATATGCGCCGAGTGACTAGATGGGCAAATTTGGGTCGGCACATATATTATTATGCACCGGGTGACCACAAAGTGTTAAAGGTTCGGATTCTATATTTTCTTTTTAATGAAATAAGGATTGTATAAGTTAGGGAAGAAAGGATTCATCTATTCCATTCACTCCTCTGTTGACAGAGGACATCTAGGTAGATTTCGCAAGGCTTATCATTTACATATGATGTTTTATTGTTGCATGCATTTCACTTACAATGATATTCTTGAAAAACATGAGTGGTGTCACTGAAAATGTTAATCATAAGGTCTGTGTAAGGTGTGTGAGTGAGGAAATTGCCTCAACAAAGGCAAGGAAAAACCAGGTTTCAGATTTCAAAGAATCTCGTAAGAGATACTTGTGGATCAGTGGGCTTGTGGTTAGGCTGCTGGACTCATATGATTGTGAGGTTGCAGGTTCGAATCCCAGCTCGGACCCGCCTCTGTGTCCCTGGGAAAGGCACTATGGATGACTTTCCCTCACCTCACTTCACCCAGGTGTGAATGTGTTAGTTTTTTAGCACTTCTAGAAAGCATCTTGCACTGTATGCTTTTCAGGAAACTGAGAAGGATTCCATATAACTTTGGTCTGCTGAGGTAATAATAGAATTTATAGTGCACAGTGCCTGCTTTTGAGTGGGGATGTGCATTATCTAAATGCAATCCATTAGTATTATTATTACTTTTGTAAATTTTGACACATCAGGACAAAGGACTCTGGCCAGTCACGTACGCCATTGAGGATGTCATGAATCCACCAAGAGGAGCATCTGCTCTTGATCGTAACCACACGCACTTCATTCTGGTGGATAATGGGACAGAGGGGCAGTATGGAGCTGAGATTAAGTTCCGCTCGGAACTCGAGAGTTATATCTCCAAAGTCGGGACAACAGGAGTCTCTGAGACTCAAGGTGAGTATGGTGGAAGGCTGACTTCATGTTGCTTTTATTGATCTTATTTGAAGAATTTAGAAAAAAAGAAAATTCATCAATCAAGAAATATACAGGGAGTTTTTTTTTCATATTGATCGGTTCTAAACTGAAATAACCCTAAAACGATAATAGATAAAAGTAAACATTTTTTTGCACATCATTCATTGGCCATTTAAGTTTTGTCTGGGCTACTTAACAAGATTATGTTGATAAGAGAAAGCATTATAGAAAGAAGTTAGCGGAACAAGGCATTTTTAGGTCATGGCGTAAAAAACCCGCACAGGTATAACAAAGAGGGATATCGCTAGGAACCACTGTAAGGCAATAAAAAGATGGGTAAAACTGTTTTTCCAAAAGTAATAATGTATACCAAACTTTGGCTTCATGTTTTACGAAAGAGAAATTAGTATTCTGTTGTTTGAAGCTTGAAAGCGATCGATGTCTCTGGGAGTGTCAAATTAACGAAGTCGTCTTTTTCATTTGATCGGGCACAATGCAATTGGCAAATTCACTTCTTGCTGTCTTTGTTTACATAGCAATTCACACTATCAGTTTCTACCAAATGTTGAAACCAGATTCTGACTGAGTTTTTGGATGGGTTTTTTTTCCCGTGCTCAGTTAGATTTTTCTCAGACCTGTAGGTGGATGATATTATTATGCTAATTAAACCCACAAGACATACTTAGTGAATGCAAGATCAGTGTCAATTCTGCGCGCAAAAAATCGGAGCCTGTTCGCATTAACTGGTGCTGTCGCGCAGTGTATTAATGAAATCGATTAATGTTGGTACCAGAAAAGAATTTAAATGGATGAGGAATTAATCAGTTGAAAACAGAATCTTTCTATCTCTTACCATATTGAGTAATTCCAGTTTAGAATCGATCAATATAAAAAAAAACACCCCGTATAATCCTGTCGAGACAAATGAAAACAAATACCTGTGCCAAGTTTGGGCAAAATGCATGCAGTAGTTAGGAGAAAATTGATCACAAGTTACGACACAAATTTTTTATCTCTCCCCCTCCCCTTTTTACAGTCTTCATTTTCATATCATGCTACTGAGCTTATTGAATGTCAGAAAAATAATTTGTCTTAGCTAATTAGCAGAATACTGTCCATTCTATTTCTAACTAGGTAACCACTTAAGTTTTGTACTTATTGTAAAAATGGCTGCATTTTGGGCACTACTACAACGCATTCTTTTTGCCTTTTACAATCTGTTGCTGGACTCTTCAAGCAAGTGTGTAAGTTGTTTTTTTCCCACAGTGATATCAGTTCCAGTTGTTCTTATTGTGGTGGAGGGAGGTGTTGGCACGATGGAGACCGTGTTTGAGTCTTTGAACACCCACACACCAGTGGTTGTGATTAATGGCTCAGGCAGGGCAGCAGACTACATCAGTTTGGCTTACAATCTCACCCGCAACCCAGCAAAGTGAGTAGTTGTTAGTTGTTGGCTTGTGCTGACCTTGTATGTTGCTTATTGAGGTTGTGTTGTATGATTAGTTTTTTGTAATTATTTCTGTAAACGAATTATGGTTTATTTCCAATTTTTAGTGGCATTCAATCAAGTCTATCTAATATCATTCTTGGCAACTGCGAAACTACTGTTTGTACTGGCTGTAATTGAATATCAACTCACCTGTAGCATGTTATAATTTTGAAACATTACAGTCGAACCTGCTCTAGCGGTCACCTGTTCAAGAGGACCACCTGTACAAACGACCACTTCTCACTTCCCCCCTTGATTTTTTTCTATATAATGTCACTGTTCAAGACGACCACCTGTCCAACGCGACTGCGACCACCCTATTTTACTGACAAACAGACACAAAAACCTGCCCAAGACGACCACTCGACTCTCTTTTCACCCGACACATTGCCATAATCATGGGCGCCTATCACTGTGGACGAGGGATGTGCCTTTGTACCCGCCGCCAGTACCCATTCCTTTCATCTATCGTTGTTTCACATTACACGTATTAGCCCCTCCTAAACGTTATACACTCGCTGACCAGCACTGAGCAGTGGCAAGGTTAGCGCTTACCGTGTTGGTCATTGGTTAAGAACAAGCGACCATTTTAATCCATTCACCTGTCGTTATTAGCCCCTCCCATAATTCGCAATACATTGTAATTTTTTACCAACACGAGGTCGATAACAACAGACTTGCCACAATGGTGTTGCTTGTTCGTTGAGTGGCGACGGCACGTTTCTTTGTTCTCTCCACGGCATTCTATCCCACTCATCTGATACATTTGGAACAACAACAAAAATGCAAAGACAAAGCAGACCCTCCCCTTCGAAAGAAAAAAAACCCCAGCAACCCCCCCAAAAAAAACCCCCCACAACAACAACACAAAACAATAAATTTAAAAACATCCCACTTAGTAATGAAAGGGGTGTTTGTTTTCTTACTTCATATTCATCTGATGGGAAGGAGGGGAAGGTTTTTTTTTCACTTCATATTCAACTGACCTGTCCAAGACGACCACTTTTCTCTCGATAATGAGTGGTCGTCTTGGACAGGTTTGACTGTATTTATTTCAGAAGAACATGCTGGCGGTAAGCATAATCGGCACATGTCTTTATTTATTTCAGCGAGGACTCTTCTAGAATACCAGCTGATTTTGATGCTGTGATGCATCTGGCAGCAGAGAGAATGTTTACCTGGAAAGAGAATGATCCAAGAAAGGAGAAGAAGATGCAAAGCTGCATTTACTTCTTGAAGCAGTGTCTGAAAAGACGATCTCTGGTAATTTCTTGTCTGTCAAAACTAATTTCTATGTTTCTTTATTTCATTTGGAGTTGTGTATGGTGTGTGTGGGTGTGTGTGGTGTGTGTGTGTGTGTGTGTGTGTGTGTGTGTGTGTATGTGTGTGTGTGTGTGTGTTTGGAGATTAAGGGAGGTTGAATAATTCGTCGCTTCCATGACATAGTGACGCAAAGCCGGAATCGCTGTTTCGAGAAAATGCGGCTCAAAGATTTAAGTACACTTCAACTGCCCCATTCACTGACCCACGTTGCGAAAACTGTAATTAAAATCGCTAAGTATTGATGACAGATATTTATTTCTTTGATCACGTTGTCATTGAAGTCATAGTTGCTTGCGATTCCTTGATTTTGAACGTTTTCTAAGGCACCCCTCCTTTGCGTCGCTTTGTGGAAAATAAAAGCCCTCAACGTATGAGCTTTA
>JAUKPP010273076.1:0-11098 GCA_032273245.1 Phyllaplysia taylori | reverse complement strand
CGACCATCTTAATCCATTCACCTGTCGTTATTAGCCCCTCCCATAATTCGCAATACATTGTAATTCTTGACCAACACAAGATCGGTGACAACAGATTTGCCACAATGGTGTTTCTTGTTTGTTGAGTGGCGACGGCACCTTTCTTTGTTCTCTCTACGGCACTCTATCCCACTCATCTGATACATTATGAACAACAACAAAAATAAATACAAAGCCAAAGCGGCCCTTCCCCTCCGAAAAGAAAAAACAACTATTAAAAAATATCCCACTTGGTAATGAAAGGGTTGGTTGTTTTCTTACTTCATATTCATCTGAGGGGAGGGAGGGGAAAGTTTTTGTTTCACTTATCCGACCTGTCCAAGATGACCACTTATCTCTCGACAATGAGTGGTCGTCTTGGACAGGTTTGACTGTATTTGGTGTTTGCAGGGCAGGTTGTTTTTTATTTCAGACAGTTTACATTTATGATTTTCTGTCGTTAAACTGGTTAATGTTGTTTTCCTTTGCTACTTACATGAAGAAATGCAAAAGTCATGTGCTGTACAATATCTTTGAAGTATCGTACTGACATTTATTCTTTCAGATTGATTTCTCCTACGAGAATTGGTCAGTTCCAGACATTATGAGAGCAGTTCTCCCCAGTGATGCAGACAATGTCTCTTCCTTCACCCAAATTGGACACATCGCCCATCTGAACCTAAAACCAGAGTCCAGCCCTTTCAAGAGCCTTATTGGTTAGTGGAATATTACATATATTCTTGTGACAATTACAATTGTGCAAAGAGAAAGTTTCTTCAATGTGGAGCTGTAATATTTTGAGTTCAAGAGGTTCTTGCTTCTTTATTGCTATGAAAAAAACCTATGATCCCTTAGCAGAGCTGCCAACCTTACGCCAAAAAAGCGTAATCTTACGCTTTTTTCAACCGTTGTACGCCTTTTAATAGATTTTGTATGCATTTTCTTGTTCGGAGCCACACCGGTACTCGTTGTCAACCGGTCGAAGAAAAAACGTTGGTATCGAAGTCATCGGTTAATACTCAAAGCCGATACTATTACACAGTACAGTAGTGTACTGAGGACTGTGGCCGGAATCGTGTGTGGCTCGTGATTATTAGGCTATTTCACTACTGTTTGTATCTTCAAAATTGAAGACAACTGGCGCCACTGATCGAGTCACGGCAAATTTCCTTCCGTTTCAGGATTGTACACTTTTTTTCTTAATCTTACACTTTTTTAACATCAGTTGTACACCTTTTCATGGGTTGGGGTTGGCAGCTCTGCCTTAGCTCTGTAAGTGCCAGTCAAAGAAAATCAGATTCATAAGACACAATACTTAAATGTTGTTAGACTGAATTATTATCCTTCAGAGATTATTCAGAATCCAGGATATCACTTCGTTTTATGTGTCTAGATTATGCCTTGAGCTAATAGTTCTAGCGATTTCAATGAAACATTTTCTAATGGTAGATAAACTTTCATAGCCACAAAAGCAATAGGAAATTTGCATTTTCCCCCAAATAGTCGCTTCTTTTCACTACTTCGAGCTGCAAAATGTGGTTCTTTGTGGCTTAGCAAATCTTTCTAAGTGGGGAATAGATGTGTCTTGATTAGGCATGACCCAGAACTAATGGAAAATAGTGAAAGAGTTAAATATGATGTAGCTGGTTTTTAATTCTTACCAACCTAAGAAGGGCCGTCAATAAGTGATCTCCCTGACCATCGAAGAATTATGGTGGAGGCATGAAATTTTGCCCGTTGACTTTTATTTTTCTACGGAGTCACCATCCAAAGTTATACATTTCTACCACTAGGCTTTGACCTTGAAAAGTCCTTCAATGTAGAAGTAAGATGGTTCTGCAGACTTCTTTTCCATCATCAAAACGCCTTCCTTTGAACTATCCTTTAGTCCCTGAGAAGAAAAAAATAGTCACACAAAGCAAAATCAGTAGAATTGGATGGGTTGCGGCAAAAGTTTAAAGCCGCTTTCATCAAGGGCCGTCTGAGAAACATTGGCCCGATGGGAAGATGCATCGTCCTGCAGGAGGAGGATAACGCCTTTTCCAAGTTTTGCTTGTCTTTCACTTCCTAATTTTTTCTTCATTGACAGTATAAGTTCAGAATGTTACACACCATTTATTTTTTATTTGGTCTCTTGGAGAAAATCACAGAGAATTGCCCCCCTCAGCCTCCCAAAAGACAGTCATTATGACCTTCACTGCATTCAAGGTGACCACATTTCAACTTCCCCACCCAAAATTTGACAAGATGCGATGAAGCCTTGTTTGCCTACTGTTCACTAATTTCTTGGTGAATTCCAAAAGGCCTTCTAGGGAACAAACATTTGATAACTGAAGGCGTCTGTAGCTCTTCCATTGTTGGGTTGAAAATGATTAAATACTTTTTATGCTCCACATCATCTATCTAATACCTATGTACTTCGGGGAGCTGTCACCAGATAACGATATATCAGAAAAACGCCAAACTTTGCACTATCTGTACTGACATATGACTGTGCACCTAGAAAAAGTTGTATGTTCTTCTTGTATGGTCAGGGAGGTGACTTATTGACAGTCCCTCGTATATGGTCCAGGATGTCACTGATTCAGAGAATGCGCAAATATCTCTTCACAAACGGGAAAAAAAGAAGGCTATGTACTTCACAAACCTATGTCAGTATCTTGTACTGGATCATAAAATTTTTGGACCGTGCAAAGTTTTTCAAAGTTACTAAGTCTGCATTTTTTTTTTAAGCTGGCTTGTGAAGAATCTGTTCTTGTAACAGTTGTGACTTAAAGTATTTATTTAGCAATGCCCTTTATAATACCATCTTCAGGGCAAGTAATTCTGGACAAGATTCCTACAGTAAAGACTGTAGTGAACAAAATCAACGCCATCGACAACACTTTCCGGAACTTTCAGATGGAATTGCTGGCCGGCGAGGAGAATTATGTGGCTCAATTGAAGGAGCACAACTGCACTTTTGAGCTTGACTTCTCAAAAGTTTACTGGAATTCCAGGCTATGTAAGTATATCAAGTTATTTTGTCATAACTTTTAGTGCTGTTGAGTTTGACACATGTTTTATTACAGCTACATTTTCAAAACTGTTTGCTTTCATTTCAGGCATTCTTTCATTTTCTGGGCTTGTTTATAATTATGGGGTTCCCTGAATACTGTGATGTATCTTTTGGTGGCATTCATCATGTTTAAAGTTAGTTGTTTATAAGAGGCGCCAGCATCTTTGGACTCGTCGAAAGAAAGGATGTTAGAATTTCATTCTAAAGTTAAACCCACATAAAATTTCAAGGGGTTTCGCAAAATCATGGCAAATAAGTCACTGAAGTTGGTCCTTCTTTTGTAGACTTAGACAACAGCTGCAGATGTGTTTTTGAATCTGCAGTATAAGAAGCCAACCAAGTACAGTTGGTCGTTTAATTTAATTTGGTTCAGATGCATTTCGTGTTAAATAAATAGCATTCTCTATTTATTGGGAAATTTAAAGTACCAAGCATGAAAATTAATTGAGTTATGTCCCTTTATCTCCTTCATTTTGGAGGAAACTGGTTGGGGATAACAGTAATTCGTTGTGCTTTTCTTTCACTACCTTGACGCTGGTAAAATTTGATGATTTTATTACTTGCCGAGTTGCTTGAGAGAACTAGTAGATTAGGGATGCCAATTTTCCGTAAATTTACGGAATTCCGTCAGCCCCTTTTAACTTAAAATCATCCATGTTTCTACAGTATGTAGAACAGATCATTAAAATTTTTTTCATTTATGGCGATGGACCGCGAAAAGTTCAATAAGGATTTTTTGGTTGAGTTGGCATCCCTGGTAGATCCAACTATCAATATTCTTTGTTATGTGGTGAGAAGAGCCTTTTGCCTCATCATAATTTCTTTTACAAAGGCAGTGTTAAAAGCCAACTCGGATTTTAACAAGTTTTTTTCTGTTGCAAGTTTAGAAGTAAACACTTTAATTTTAAGCAGCATCCACCCACTGTATTTTGCAACAAATGTTTACACATCAGTCAGCTCATTTAGTACTTTTACTTTTTTTACTTCTTTCCCAGCGACAGAACACAACAGAGTTGTGAACTCTGTGGAAAAAGAAAGTGTTGTCTACGATGTCTTTGCTGGCGTTGGACCATTTGCCATACCTCTGGCAAGAAAGCGGAGATGCACTGTATTTGCCAACGATTTGAATCCTACCTCCTTTAAATACCTTCAGAGGAACGTGCAGCTGAATAAGATAACTCTGGGTGCTGTGCACACCTACAATCTTGATGGCCGAGAGTTTATTGCAACAGCTGTGAAAAAAGACCTGACAGAGAGAATTCTCAGTATGTTGGCCTGCAACAGTGATGGAAAAACGAATGCTGATAGCTGTGTGGCCATCGACCAATCAAATGTGTCGGAGGAACCAGTCAGTGAAGGTCAACCAACATCAACAGTCACCGAAACGCAAGCGTATGAAAATGAGGTCACTCCACCACCTTCAACATATGTAGTAATGAACTTGCCAGGTTTAGCTGTGGAATTCCTCGACTCTTTTAACTCACTTCTTTGTGACCTGCCATCAGATGTGACATCGCAGGCAGAAAAGTGGAGCATCATCCTCCCAACTGTTTTCTGCTACAGTTTCACTCCGAAAACTGACACCATGGAAGAAGAGGTGAAGGCCAGGGCTGAGACAGCTCTAGGCAAGCCACTACCCCCAGATTTCTCCCTGAGGCTTGTGCGAAATGTTGCCCCAAAAAAAGAAATGGTGTGTCTGTCCTTCAAGCTGTGGCCAGATTTGGTGCTTAGTACAAAACACAGCAAAGCAGCCAACAATGAAAATGGCAGTTCAGCTCAAACAGGTAAGTTGACATCGCGGTTTGTGTTCATTTTTGTTTGACACCATTACAACACTGTTTAATATTTTAAGAATCAGATTTCTTTGACCTTGTGTGAAGGGGTTGACCTAGGTTGAGAGCAATGCTACATGCCAGCAGATGGAGATGCTTAATTAATGAATCTTTGTGGGACTCAAACTCCTGTCTTCTACATGTAAGGAATAAGGCGAAGAACCTAACCACAGAATTTGGCAAATTGAAAACACTGTAGAAATTATTACATGTATAAGTGCCTATGTAAGGTTTTGTGCTTTGTTATAAATTTCATAAACCTTGGACTACACTGAATATGAAATCAGTAGTACAGCTGCCTTTATGTCGGTTTAGTTTTTATCTATTACTATTATTATGTATTTGGGGTGCACAAAGCTAGTAAAGCCACAAAAGGGAAGTAACTCTTCACCTTAGTATTGATCATTGCAGTGCATATAAATTGCATTGAGTTATGTCCCTTAGTTGTTACTGATCATAAGTAATGCTTTACAAAGTTTGGCTCGGACACCAGTTTTACATCCCCTGCAACACTGTAAGGTCATTTAAGAGACGGACTACTTCGACCCTGCCTTTCAGGGCCAACCCGGGCTGAGAGGGGGAAAATCCCAGCAGAAACAAACCCAGATTGTCCTCGCTCAGGATCGAACTGGAGTCTTCCACATGACAGGCAAAGAGCCAAACCATTACACCACAACAGTGACCAGTTATGCTTTACTAAATTTGTATATACATGCATATATAGACATGTAGTTGAGTGGAAACTATTTATTTAATTACATCAGGGGCCAAGTTAATTATGTTTTCTCAGTTGAGGTCAGACAGAAACTGAACTTGTAGTTTGCCATACCAAGCGTGAATTACAGTCAAATGACCACCCAATATTGAATAAAAAGTGGTCATTTTAGACAGGTGGTCACCTTGGAGAGGGGTAATAAATAGAAGGAATGTAATTTGGGAGTCGATGGAAAGTGTTTGTTTGTGCAGGTGATGGTTTGGTTTGGTTACCAATTTTACGTCCCCTGCAACACTGTAAGGTCATTTAAGAGACAGGCTACTTCGACTCTGCCTGTCAGGGCCAACCCGGGCTGAGAGGGAAAAAATCCCAGCAGAAAAAACCCCAGATCGTCCGCGACCAGGGATCGATCTAGGGTCTTCCTGCACGTACGGCGAAGAGCCTAACCATTACACCACAGCGCCGGTCTGTGCAGGTGATCGTCATGAACAGGTGGTTGATTATGCAGCCTCAACTATATTATGAATGAGAATATGAGAGCAGTTTCTGAAATTGGTCTGTGAGATCCATTTATCTTCATCAACTTCTGTGTTTCAGATGGGGAACCAGACAGCAAGCGCCAGAAATTGTCCTCATGACCAGTTCAGCAATGGAGTACAGAGACCTAAAATTAGGAATAGATTTGTTTGTGTGCGTGTGTTAATGCATGTGCGTGTGTCTGTAGTGAGCATGCTTCTTGTGTGTGCTCTTATTATATTTCAGCTGGAAGTGCATAAACACACATAGTGTGACATAGATGAAATGTTCTGAAGTGGAAACAAGGACCACTGCTTTTACTTTGCATAGAACAATTGTTTTAAAGGGAGACAAGTAGAGAGAATTTTTATGTTTTATTTTCACTTCTTGACTTTGCTATAATAATAATGGAATCATAATAATGGATTGCATTTATATAGCGCAACCCAATACTGGCGCTATGCGCTTTACAATCATTATTACCCCAGCAGACCAAAGTCACTCAAAAACCTTCTCAACTTCCTGGGAAGCATACAGTGCAAGCTGCTATTTTACAAGGGCACAAACACTAACACGCTGACAAGATTTTTTGCTATCTATAGCCAATACCCATTCACACCTGGTTGAAGTGAGGAAAATTTGTCTAAAGTGCCTTTCCGAAGGACAACATCATTGGGCCCTAGCCGGGATTCGGACCTGTAACCTCACGATTACCGGAGGAGACCGGCGCTGTGGTGTTATGGTTAGGCTCTTCGCCTTGCATGCGGGAAGACCCTTTATCGATCCCCGATCGCGGACGATCTGGGTTTTTTTTCTGCTGGGGTTTTTTCACTCTCAGTCCGGGTTGGCCCTGACAGGCAGGGTCAAAGTAGCCCGTCTCTTAAATGACCTTACAGTGTTACAGGGGACGTAAAACTGGTAACCAAAACCAAAAGAGAGAGGGAGAGAGATAAGTTTGCTTTGGTTGGGAGAGAGTATATGGAGATGTGTATGTGTGCACCTCTAATATTGCATATGTAGCCTACCATGTTGCTGTAAAAATGAATTTACAATGACGATAATAAAGTGGATCTTGTCTTATCTTCTCTTATTTTCTTAGTTATCTACATGTTGCCATTGTCCTGACAATGAGATAATACAGTGGAGTCCGCTTAAAGTGAACTCTTTGGGACCAGGGGAACATGTTCACTTTATCGGAGGTTCAGTTTAACCATTTTGGCTGAAATTAAGGGAAGCAAAAAGAAACAGTAGCTACGTGCAGTGGTGGGTCTAGGGTGGAGGTGGTGGGATGGGGAACAACACAGCGAGCGAGCCTAGACTAGAGCTCTTTCTTTCTGGTTGCCGTCGCCAACGCCGAGCTGGGATTGTCTGCCGATGCCTGAGGCAAAGAATTTTATTTTCACAGCATGGCGACAGTGACATGGTCGATCCATTCTTCGCTTTCACTCATTTTGGGTGTTCACTTGATCCGATTTCCCCCATGAAACCGGTTCATTTTATCCACTATTTTTTAATTCAACAAAATAGTGTTTCAATGGGGACCACAGAATATAGTTTACTTTAACCAATTGTTCAAATAAAGCGTGTTCACTTTAGGCGGGACTCCACTGTATTACTGTTTGATAGATCTGTTAAGTGCTGTATTGTCCCTAAACTTAATCAGCCCTGATTTATTAGTGTGGGGTCGGCAGGTGCTCCGGTATGATTTACTCCTTCCACTTTGTTCCCATTTGTTATTATCATTGTCCTAGTTTTTGCTTCCTGCCACTGAAATGACCTTACAGTGTCAATAGTGCTGTTAAATCCAACAAAACAAACATAGCCCTACGGTACATCAGATATCCTGTGTAGGATTTTATTTTGCCCTTTTGATTCTTAATCTCAATTTTTCTTTTCTCAACTGTTTTCTCTTGCCCTTTCTTTTCATCGGAGCCTTCTGCTACTAAAACACTGATACCAAGCAGTCAGTAGTAAGCTTTAGATTAAGGAATTTTTATTTTTTTTATGGGATTTCTGCAACATTGAGGCAATTGGCCTTTTTGTAAATGACTCTTTTATCATCAAAACATTTTTTTATCTCGTTTTTGGTTAGTTAAATGGATATATAATGTCAAAAAATTAAACTTGCTACTTCAAAACAACTTACTTAAAGTAAAAAAAAATTAGGTTGGGAAAAATTACTTTGTGAAAGAGGGTGAAGGGTTGTTTTTTTATCATGCTCTTTTGAAATTTTAAAAATGTTGCTTGCTGTTGTCTTCCACATTAGTTCCGACAAATGCTTCTTTGCTTATCTATCAGTTGGGTTGTGTAAATTCATGTTAGTATCAAACAGCTGAGTGCTTATGTACCTTCAACTTCATGGCTCCGAAACAGCAAATAGATTCAACTGAGTATTGGGGTTATTGTATAGCCTAACCTACAAATGAGGAGGTCACGGGTTCGAATCCTCGGATGTTCACTGTGATTTTTTCGAATTTTTCACGGTTCCAACCCTCTTGCTATCGGAGATGGAAGTAAAATTTGGAGGTCTCAAATCTTAAATGACCTTACAGTGTTACCAACCAAACAAGCGTGTATGTATACATGAATAGGACTCGACCAATTCCATAGTCTTGCTTTTGTTATACATGTATAATAAAAAGAAATCATGGCAATTTTGTGGCTAAGTAAAAAAAGACAATTCTACACGAGGCATGTAGCATCAATATCATAGAGTACTCTATGCCCTCTCTCCAGTAGCCTACCCGCCTCCTTGTTTAAGCTCTGGATGTCAGGCTGAGAGAAAATGCATGTATTCCTTAGTGCAAGATAAGAATTATCCGACTCCAAGCATTATCTTCCATTCACAGGTCAAGGTCATATTCAACTAGCTATATGCTGTCATTTTTTGGCAGGACAAAACCTTTACATGTAGTTCCAAAGTTTGTCATTTTGCCAGGGGATTCTGTGGTTTTTATGGTGATAGTAGCCTACTTTATTAAGGTCAAGAGTTTTCACTAGAACCGATAATGCATTTTTTAAGCATAAGATCACATCCTATCTGGCTTGAATGAGTTTGTACTTGTACTGTGAGATAAGGTTACCGGTTAGTGTCTGGGTTTGATTGCGTCAGCGTTATTTTCTTTTTGTAAAGTATGAGTAGGAGATAAAGACGTGTTGGTTGGATTAAATGTAACGTTACCATTTGTTGTATGTTACGTGACTAAATTTTTAAAAGAATGTGCTTTGGTTTAGTTGCCAGTTTTACGTCCCCTGCAACACTGTAAGGTCATTTAAGAGACGGGCTACTTCGACCCTGACAGAGGCCAACCCAGAAAGAGGGAAAAAATCCCAGCAGAAAAAAAACCAAATCGTCCGCGACCGTGGATCGATCTAGGGTCTTCCCGCATGATACTAATGATAGGCGAAGAGCCTAACCATTACACCACAGCGCCGGTATTAAGAATGTGCCTTGGAAACTTCTCTGTCTCTTTTCTGGGAATAATACTAAGAATAAGGTAGTCAAGCCTGTCGAATAGCTGTCGGCTGTCGATGGACCCTGCTCTTCAAGTTCAAGGTTTGTCTAGGACCCCCGCGCTTGGTAAATTATGCGGCCCTGAGTCGGCCAGTTGTAAATAATCGTCCCCCCCCCCTCCTCCTTGCATAAGTATGTACGCCTACTTCCCCCCCCCCCCCCTCTACTTCTTCCTCTTCCTCTTCCAGATTCTCCTCTTTCTCTTCCACACTCTCCATTATCCTACACCTTTCCCTTCTTCTTTCCTCTTTACACCTCGTCTCCTTAGTACTACTTCATGTAGTATCACATTATCTTCTTTTTCTTCCCAAAAAGAACTGGAACTCTCAACTCGAGAACGAAAATAAAAAACAACAGGTTGAATTTTTTTGTAGCTGCAAGCTAGCCTACTGTAGACAATCGTTGGCCTCGTTCTCCTCTCTCTCTCTCTCTCTCTCCCTCCCTCTCTCTCTCTCTGTCTCGCACACACACACACTCTCTCTAACTCTCTCTCTCTCCCTCTCTCTCTCTCCACTATCTCTGTCCTTTTTTGTTTTTGGTCACGGTATGGTACCGGTGATATTGGGCCTATTTCTCAAACGTGGGAGCTATTTAAAGATTTTTCAAGGCATGGGCAGGCTAACTGGAACTTTGAACCCAGAAATGAGAATGAAAGTGAAAGAAACTAACGCTGCAGCCACGAGCACAACAAACTTCACAAACTCTTGTCTGTTCGGAATAGGAATACATTTGTACAATTCTCAATGTAGGCCTATATATGTAGGCTATAACCTAGCATTATTACAGACATTTCTAGCATCGAGTTCTCATCTCTTCTTGGCATCAATATTTTGGAAGGTTGTCTGGGGTAAAAATATGTCTCTCACTCATAATATCTTGAATTAAAGATTTAAAAGAAAACAGTCAGTTTGCAAGATTAACATCAAACTCAAACTCGCGGTCACAAGTCACAGCCAGCCTGTGAGCTGAGGCTGGAAGACAAGTCCCAAGACTTATTAGCTTCGCGTAGCTAGTTTGTCTTGCGACTAGTCAGTCAGCGCTTGGTTAAAAAGGTCACGATACCGGACATTTCAAGGCCACGGGTCGAGGTTCATAACACTTGACCCCAGAATTCCTATTCCCCTCGCCAGCACTGGCCAGCAGCCGACTCGCGACTCGCTCTCTCTGTTGTGTGTGTGCAGTGTGCAGACTGACAGAGTGTGTGTGTTGGGTGCTGGTCAAGCCAAGCTCGAAGTTGAAGCCTGACCAGCAACGGCAAGAAAGGGAGCCACGGCCAAGGACTGCATCGAAGATTATAGATTAGAATATAGTGGGCATTTCACACGAAAGGTAAGATCTGCGCGACAGCGGCAGTTTACGTGTAGGCTGGTAATATTTTGGCCAAAAATGACCTGACCTTGAACAAAGTGTTTCACAGCTCGTTTTATGATTTTTTAAGGCAAAAT